>JAYKKI010000015.1:855000-1070000 GCA_039881145.1 Druceiella hillmani
TTGCCATAGGAAGGCGAGACGGTGAGAACCCTTCTGTGTCATCACATTAAAATAACATATTTGAGAGAGGTGCATAATAAGTGTTAGTACTTGTAAGTTAGGTTGTAATAGCGCACTTTCCTAATAATATTGGCCTAGTATAAACTAGTTGTACATAATATATTTTAGATAAAGTAATTTCGCCTAAAAATCGGCTTTACATTTGGCCTGTTGAGAGTGATATAAAATGTATATACGTACATCTACATATTCACACATAAACTGATACCCACATTCAAGCTTTGTGAACCCATTGCATATTTTTAAGAGTCAATGAGAGATATAAAATTATTTACTGGAACTATTAAAAAAAATGTAGAGTGATATAAAATGTATTACATACGTACATATTCACACATAAACTGATACCCACATTCAAGCTTTGTGAACCCATTGCATATTTTTATGAGTCAAAGAGAGATATAAAATTATTTACTGAAACTATTAAAAAAAATTTGTTGCATGTAGACCAATACTGTGTCTGAGGGCTTAATATATTAAAGCTTACATGATGTTTATTACAAATCCTTTATATATTGGAAATAAAAGAATAGAACCCCTAGTATGTCCGGTAGTGGGCGAATTCAAATGGAGCAAAGTTTTTGATCCATATATTGAATAGAGGCACCTTGAACTTGATCTGCTCAAGTAGATATGGATAATCAGTATGTTCTATTATTAGTTTGAATAGGAAACATAAATATAGCAGAGTCCGATGGTCTGGAAGTTTATATACGTTCTAAAGATGAAGCATTGGTTCATAAATCGGTAATTTTTATTAGGATAATCATTTTACGTTAAATGATATAGAAAGCGTCTTTAAATTCTTTCTATGTGGCTAATGTATGTTAACTATTGAGGATTTCATACGGCATAATATTGTAAACTACTTCCCACGCAGTTATAATAAAGAAGCAATTTTGTGGATGGTTAGGAAAAATGTTTCCAAGTTGTATGGAACCTTGCACTGTTAACTATGTTGTTCAAATAGGGTTTGAACTGAATTTTTCTATCGACTATGGTGCAGACAGAAAGGCCGTTTTTCACATTAACCATCAATATTTATTAAGTAATGAAATATATTATATTTCTCCTTTTGTCTAAACGACAATAAAGAGAGGAATATACATATTTTATTTATTTTTTTTCGAAATTTCTGAGATTATATGCAGTATAATTTATAGTAATTTAATCTACACTAATATATATATATAACAAAAAAATTGTCAGTTTATTTGTTTTTCCCACTGATCTCTAGAAAGACATGATTAATTTCAAATATTCCTTTCGTATCGCAAAAATTATTGTTTATAGGCGCTGGTCTCTGGAATCAAATGATCAATTTAAAAAATTCGTTTTGTGTAAAAAATCTCATATTTTAAAGAATATTATGGATATATCATAACAATACTATTTATAGGGGCAGAAGAGCTATAAAAATGTGGTAGACGATGGATAACATTGTTAAAAAGTTGCAAGGAGAGAGTGACTTGCTTGTTTATTTGCTTGTATGCTGAGTAACCTCTCCCCACTATTCCACCGATCCTGGTGACCGTTTTTCATTGGCGAACGAATTTGTGGAATTTACTGACAACTGGGGATGGAGATCAGCATAATAAATATAATCCTACACTGGTAAAAACGCGGGATACCGCTAGACTGAAATTTGCACAGAGCAATCCTCTTCTCCATTTCCCAGGCAAGCCCTTCACCAGAACCTGGAGAGCGAAACTGATTCAGAATAGCATGCCAAGAGTGGGATACTTGAGGAGCGTATGTGAATCCCTGGGGAGCCGTATACGGAACACCTTAAATCATTGTACACTAAAGAAATCGGATGGGAATAACATCAAGAATATTCGCAAGACACTCGAGTATCTTTTGACATTACTCTTTCCCAATGACGACGCTGATCTCGATACCAGCAGAGCATCAGGAATATAACAAAGTATTGTTCCTAATAGTAACTCTGCTACGGAACTGCGACACTTGGAGTTAGACGTCATCGCTGAAAATCTTGATAAAATTGGCAATAGAATAGACAAAATAGTATGGAAAATGCAAAGCATAAGGTACATACAGTCTTCAACCGCTATCTCCGAACGATTTCCGCAAGTATAGAAAGTAAGGAGGCTTAAAGTTAAACCGAAGTGTAATGGGAAATCGCCTAGTGTTCCAAAATTTTATTGACTCATTACGCCCTTCCTTCCGGTCTTCGGGAAATTGTTTGAGCAGGTATTGGCGGCGTGCTTATAGGCAAAGCTATCTCATTCACCGGAGTCAGGAAACCAATTCAGTTTCTATTCCCAAGTGTCCACATCGGACGCGATAGATCCAAAGCCTTGTCTTATGTCGACGAATATCCAGACAAATATGTTCTAGCTATTTCCTTAGACATATCCGGCGCGTTTGACAATACCCGATGGTCGTCCATCTTGTCCACGTTAGAGTCCTGGAGAGTATCAGCGGACCTACGCAGAATAATTATGGATTATTTCAACGATCGAGTTGTCTTTTTCGCAGGACGGAGACGTTGTAGTATAAAAAATGTTAACTAGGGCTGCCCGCAAGGATCGGTTCTCAGTCCTTATGAAATGTCATATTCGATAGAATGCTCGCAATACCCCTTTATGAATGCGATACCATTGAGTAGGCAAATGGTCGGAGGAGTAAGAAACCATAAATTAGAAAATCGTGCAGCTGACTCCCTCGCCAGATTACATGATTGACTCACAAATACGAGACTATCCTCTTTAAAGACAGAATGTTGAGAGAGCCGTCTGTGGTATTTACTGAGGCTAAGATTGGCATGGGCGATCAGGTTACTTACCGGGGAATGATCCTCGATGCGCGGCAGACCTATTTGCAATAGGCACAGTACATCGGCGAGAAGGCTCGGGTAGTTTCAGGTAAACATTTTAATTGAAATTTTGTCTACTTTTTAACTATTTCTGACACATAACAAGTATAGAAAAATTCCAAATTTTTGCCTCTTTTTTCTTATTGTTTAAACATTTTTAATTCTCTACAAAAAAATTCATATTAAATATATTTACCTTCGTTTGCAAGATATATTGAAAAAACTGAAAAGTGTGCTTTTTCACCCCTATCTCCAATTTCCACTCTCTAATTTAACAGTTTTTTTCTTTTTAAATGAACGCTGAATGAAAATGTTTCTTCTTAAAAAACCCGTGAACGTCTTAGTTTCTTAATGCCATGTTTTTAGGACATAATCAATAGCCTATATAGCAAAAGTGATGGGATCTGCTTATTACAAATGAAGTGATATTTATATTTCTTTTCTTTCTGTTTCCAAAGGCAAAAGGACTATTTTTTCAGGCGAAAATTATAAAATCACATGTATGCTCCGAACACATATCGGTATAAAGTTTGCCCAATAAATCCTACCACTTACACAAGCCCTAATTAGATATCACAATTTGATATTCTTGTTCAAATAAATGAGAATATTAAATTGTCGGTTATAAATCAGAATATTAAGTGGCTGACGACAAAATTCAATAAAACGTAATAAGCTTTTCAATAGATTCGAAAGCTCTGAAAGATGGAATTATGCTTCATGTGGTTTGATATGACTGATACATGAAATTCAATATTTCGTATTCGTAACTAATTAGTTTCATGTAAAAATTTAGATGCGATATTTAAATGGAATTGCTTTGATGTTGGCTTACTTCATTAGCAAATTTTCCCAATACATTTAAAATATAACTTCTATTTATAAGAATCAATCCCAAGAAATAATGAATTCTTTATATTTTGCTTAACCGATTATACAGTGCATATATTTTTAAAGATAAGACCAGTCATAATTATGTATATAGCAGTATTGTCTGTCAGTTTCTCTCATCATTTGATTGCGAAATTTAAAATATTATTTAATTACTTTTTACTGATATTGTACAACAAGTTTATTCGAAAGAAAATTATCATCTCCTTTATAAACAAAAATCGAGTAGCATATAAGTTATGAGTGAGGGGAAAGACTATTATCAAAAATAAATTTTACGTAAAATATTAATTCTATAACCTAATTAAAAAAAATGTTTATACTTTAATGTTATAAAGCTTAATAGAGCTTAATGGAAAAACTTTATAATATACTTTAAAGTAATTATAATATAGCCATGAAAGATTTTAGTCAAGTTATTATATACTGCTGCTAATAGATTACAAACATGACTTTAAGTACCATATGTTAATACATAATTATTAAGATGCTAGTAATTATTCCATTAAAAATTCCAGGAATATAGGAATAAAAAAAAATTTAAAAAACATGGACAGGGGTGTAACATTAATGTTAAAATAAATATAAAAGAATCTGAGCACGTCACGTTGTATTACTAAAATGACAATTTTAATGACAATTAAATGAAACTACGTGATGTAGTATTATTTCTGCTTTCTTTAAGTTCTTTACCACGACCTAGGTTTCGTTGTATTACAACATCATCAGGTAGGCTATTAGCAAAGATCTTTGCAACATAATGGTACGACAACGAGTAATACAACGAAACCTAGGTCGTGGTAAAGAACTTAAAGAAAGTAGAAATAATACTGCATCACGTAGTTTCATTTAATTGTGAATAATGAATTTCTACAAAATTAAAGCCAAATATATTCAAAATGTCAATTTTAATGTAAAATTTGGATGAGAACCCAACCCCTGCCTGCAAATAGGAATTTCCACATTTAGAGAAAACACTAATAGGGTCTTGTTAACAGGGTACACCAGGTAGATAGCTACAGCAATGGATTATAATATTTAATTTTATTGCATATTTGTTATTGTAATTGAACAGTTTGAAGCGAATCAAAAATTATTTAGTGTAACAATATATATGCAATTATATATCAATTTTAATATTGTAATCAATCAATAAATAGTTCATTAATTTAATAAATCCTTGAAATTCATAAAATAAAAAATGTAAAATAGCTGTACATTAAAACTACTTCCAGAAAGATTAGTGCAATGGGCAATAGATAATGTATGAAGAAAAGAACGACTGTTGAAGAAATGTCTGTCTGTACTTCTGCTAATTTTTATACTTAAAAACTACTTGATAAATAATAGACAATCATTGTTCCAAAGACTAAAATCTTAGAAAACTGTTTCTTTGTTCTAAAGTCTTAGAAACAAAACAACGAAATATTATTTCAAAATCAGCTAAGGATTTAAAAAAGTATATTCGTCTGTTTATTTGTACTAATGTCCCATTAATATGGCCAATTGAAGTGAAATTACATTTTTGTTATTATATTTTTTTAAATTTAAATGTTTATGATTACTTTAATTGTTATATATTACGATGTTGAAGACAAAAATAAAAATGTTAATTTATTGGCTGCAATGAAATGGTTATCCATTAACCACAAACTTTTGGCGATATTAAGAACTACACTTTAAAAAATAAAGTATTAAAGAGTATAAACACATAGTGAACAAAATACCTTTACATTAAAAAATAATACTTTCCAATTTAACGAGGCTTTATTTATTTGACAAAGTCGGAAAAGTTTCAATCCTCCCCAGAAATTTTCAAACATATGCATAACATATTTTTGATCGTGAATATCAAATTCCGTTACAACAATTTATTAGGAATATCGGGCTAATAATGATTGGTTAAGAAACTTCTGCAACAAAAACTCCACTTATAGAACCATGCTGATAATCTGACACGTACTTCTAATGTATACCACAAAATCTTATCATTCTTAGCACGCGGTTATATAGACACTGACAGTATGCGAGTTATACAATTGTCAATAAAAGGAGTGAAAACCATTCAAAAATGTTTACGCTATTATATATATATATATATATATATATATATATATATATATATATATATATATATATATATATGTGTGTGTGTGTGTGTGTATAATAGAATAAGAAATCAAAATTCTTCTAATCTTAATTTAAAATAGGAAAATTAGACGGTTCAAAAATGTGTACCCATAATAAAACAAAGAATACGGGCATAAATATAGAAGCAAAAGAAATTTACATGTTTTATGTGTTTATATGTTATAATCTAGAATTTCTCCACGAATATTAATTGTGAGCGCTTAACTTAGTAACAAAAATAAAATGTACACTTTAACAGATATAAGCCGAGGTTACATAAAAATTAATATAACAGGAAATCGGTTTAATCTTTGAACTTCTGGAAAAATAGTAAATAGTTCATTAATTTACAATTACATTTTTTTAAATATTTTGAGGAGAAATAAAGAATAAGAACAGAACGGAACACCGACAAAAAGGAGTGGAAGGAAAAAATTAATGAAAGGAGAAGACATGAATGTCTCAATAAGGTGCGATTGAAAGGAAAAGCATATTGAAGATAATTAAGAAGCCTTAAAATAGTATAAAAACCTGTCTGGCTGGATAAATAAAACACTCCATAATCACTGTTTATCTTACTTAAGCGGAAAATTAAAATAAATAGATAAATAAAGTAGAATAAAATACTGACTTATAGCAGAACATACATTCAAAAAGAAATATGTATGAGAACACAATTTAAAGAGGAAAAAAATAGTATGTTTAATATAAATATAAATATAAATATAAAAGAGTGGATGGGAAGTTTACACGCCTATAATTACATTATTATATTAGTGTAATTATCAAGAGGCAGATAGACGCCATACAATATATAAGATTTGGCGTGGTATGTATATATTTAGTAAGTTATTTATTTACATATTTGAATTATTTATTTACATTTATATGTGAAATAAAACGGCACTGTTTGATGATGTTAAAAAACATCTATGTTTATCTACAATTATAAGAAAATCGTAACTAATTCATATTCTCATATCAAATATTTTTAAATAGTTATTTCTTAGAACACTTAGAGTACACTCTCAATAAAATCTCTCAATCTTGTCAAAATATTTTCAAATAAAGGAGCCAAGATTGGATCTTTGTATACGATCGGTTCCCCACTGTGTCATTCATTTATTTTTCTTCCAATGGATGAGACTGCAGTTGACGTTGTTGTTATTCCAACTCTTTGTACATACGCATACCATGATCATGTTACAGATACATGCAATATACCCATAAAATATAAATTCAGAAAACAATTAAGCTCAGAAAATCCTAAATGAGAAAACCCCTTCCCCTTCCCCTTCCCCTTCCCCTTCCCCTTCCCCTTCCCCTTCCCCTTCCCCTTCCCCTTCCCCTTCCCCTTCCCCTTCCCCTTCCCCTTCCCCTTCCCCTTCCCCTTCCCCTTCCCCTTCCCCTTCCCCTTCCCCTTCCCCTTCCCCTTCCCCTTCCCCTTCCCCTTCCCCTTCCCCTTCCCCTTCCCCTTCCCCTTCCCCTTCCCCTTCCCCTTCCCCTTCCCCTTCCCCTTCCACTTCCCCTTCCCCTTCCCCTTCCCCTTCCCCTTCCCTCCCCCTTCCCCTTCCCCCTTCCCCTTCCCCTTCCCCTTCCCCTTCCCCTTCCCCTTCCCCTTCCCCTTCCCCTTCCCCTTCCCCTTCCCCTTCCCCTTCCCCTTCCCCTTCCCCTTCCCCTTCCCCTTCCCCTTCCCCTTCCCCTTCCCCTTCCCCTTCCCCTTCCCCTTCCCCTTCCCCTTCCCCTTCCCCTTCCCCTTCCCCTTCCCCTTCCCTTCCCTTCCCCTTCCCCTTCCCCTTCCCCTTCCCCTTCCCCTTCCCCTTCCCCTTCCCCTTCCCCTTCCCCTTCCCCTTCCCCTTCCCCTTCCCCTTCCCCTTCCCCTTCCCCTTCCCCTTCCCTTCCCCTTCCCCTTCCCCTTCCCCTTCCCCTTCCCCTTCCCCTTCCCCTTCCCCTTCCCCTTCCCCTTCCCCTTCCCCTTCCCCTTCCCCTTCCCCTTCCCCTTCCCCTTCCCCTTCCCCTTCCCCTTCCCCTTCCCCTTCCCCTTCCCCTTCCCCCTTCCCCTTCCCCTTCCCCTTCCCCTTCCCCTTCCCCTTCCCCTTCCCCTTCCCCTTCCCCTTCCCCTTCCCCTTCCCCTTCCCCTTCCCCTTCCCCTTCCCCTTTATTTTTTCAAAAGTCGTCTAAAAAATGTATTCCGTTCTTAATTTCTTATCACTACCCTTTTTCTTCTTCTTCTATCCTATCTCATTTATATTAAGGATTTGGTAGTTACTTGTAGATTAATTTTAGTATTAACTTGTATTATAAAATATTATATAATGAATAGTTAATTTTATAATGTCTCGGTCGCATTTTACTGCAGTCTTCCAATAAATTCATAAAGTATCGAAATATATCGAAGTGTAAAAATAAATAAATAAGTTATCAAATACCGTACGTAATGTGAAATATTGCATTATATATGATTCTTACTTCAGTAAATTTCATTATTATGTACCAATAGATGAACAGAAAATAGTAAATTATCCCACTCATAATATCGTATTAAGTTAGTTATTACTGTCGTAAAATAATTTATTAACTACTCATAATTGTACAGGTATTGAGTATCACTTCAATTTTTTAAATGGAGGAAACCTTATTTCAAGCTTTCAGTGACTTCGTGTTGTCTTCACAAATTTCGGAAGATTTTGAATGATCATGCCCTTTAATAGAATATTCTTAGGATGGAAATAATTGTTTTTGTAGGGAATAATAATACGTTGGGGTAAAAAATAACTATAAACAATTTATTTCTTTGATTATAAAATCGAAAATTTTTAGTTCTTGTGTAATGCGCTCTTAGATTGAAACAGACGATAAATTCTTATACTTGAGTGAGATTATATGATGACTGAGTGATTGAGTAGAATGAAGCAGAATCGAACTAACATCAAAATGATAAAGTTAAAATCCAGTGAAGAAGCTGATTATGTTTCTTGATAGATATCCCTTCTATATTTTAAACAATACAGACAACTTATACCCGCAATTCATCGTGAACAGTGTGCAATTATAGGAAGCGTGCGAGTGACCACTTAGCTGGGAGGTATCACTGGTGATGAGTAGGGCTAGGGTACCATGTAAAAGCTTAGAATTAGATTCTTCCATTTTGGATCTCGTGTGGAATTGTCATGGATATTCCTGTGACCGGTGTTCCGAAAACTGCTCACTAATTTTATGAGGAGTTGTCACCTGGACAAACGACTTCAGGGAATAAGCAGATTGATGATACGACAACTTTATTTAATGAGTCCCTTATAAAAAAACGGTCTGGTGACCGGGAGTGATTACTTGTAAGTCCTCTTAAAATTTTATGAGGAGTTGTAAACTGGACAAACGAAATTCAGGGAACAAGCAAATTGATGACACGACAACTCCATTTGATGGGTGCCTTATAAAAAAAACGGTCTGATGACCGGGAGTAATTGCTTGTAAGTCCTCTAGATTTATTGATATTGAACAAAAAGTACATGAAATTAGTGAGGGTAGTTTGAATTAGAGACGAAGTAAATCCCTGGTAGGTAAGCAACGTACTGGTGTGACGCGTTGAATATGGTATGTCGTCGATTTTACTACTGATTCTCATTTTACCCCAAATTGAGACGCTGCAGACGAGTCAATTGACGATGACGATGATTGATACCGTGTTAATGGTTAATAGATTAGCCACATGTCGGAACTGCTTTGAAGAGACTGAATAGTTTACGTAGTTTTGCGTCGGCGCCCATCAAGTTTGTAAGTGTCTATCTCAATCACTGTGAAAATTAATATGTATACCTCGTCTCTCTGTGAAACATTTGTGCAGGTAAAAATCCGCAAGTTGAGTGGTCTATTGTAAGTTTCAGATTAAGAGCTGATAAAGAGAATCAAATAAAAACTATTAGGTAAATCATCTATGTTTTATGTAACGAACGCGGTATAGACCACTGCTGCCCAAAGAAATTGTCAAAGAAAGGCAATTGCCCCATGAGCTGCTGTAAAATGAACGTGCGCTGACTATCATACATGACGCATTGATGGAAGAATTGACGTATTTTTGTGTGGCCTCCACCGTCCGTCCAATCGTTACGTGAAAGAGTTGCCGATGTATTGTGTAAATGCGATAATTATATTTTTTATAATGTGTGTTGTCAGCTTTTATTTTCTTATTAAAGGAATTAAATGCAATTCATCAGAAAACAGTAAAGGCATTTTAATCGACCCCCAAAATTTTCAATATTTCAAGAGCAACGAAACAAGTTGAAGAGATGTATATTCCCTTGAAGCGATATCGGGATTGCAGCACCAGGAAGATGGCGTATAGTAACTTCTCCTAGATAATGGTGACTCTCGTTCTCACGAAGTCTTTTAAGTAAGTAATAATAGAGTCCGTTTAAAAGTGTATCAGTAGTGAGTCGAGATTTTTGGTCTGACAGAACTGGTAAACGAGATGAGTTAAAGAATGATTCTAATCATGGGGTTGTGATTCCAACTACCTTTTTTCTGGCGGTGGTAAACTTTTGGATTAGAGTTACTTTTGATTTTTGTATCAATATAAATGCCAACACTTTGTTTGATTCCACTGAAATGCGTGATTGATAATTAAAGTTACAAGTTATGATTAACTCGGCCCAATATTGAAAGCTGACTGTTACTGGAAGACAAGTTTAAACGCTGTATAAGCAAGTCAAGGGCAAGTAAAATTTCTACTGTTGACAAATTTTTACGCTGTACGACAGACTTTGGACGTAATTCAGGGCAAGTGGCAATGTAATTATTTCTATTGCAGTGTGAATATTTTTGTGCAGGTAGAGACAATAATATAAATGCCGATTTTGTAGACTCGTATGGTAAGTGTATGCTGGAATTGTACTATTTGAGATTGTGTGTGTTGTGTTACTCGTTCGAACGCTTTGACTCGAACGAACGGTTTTGACCGAAGTGAGGAAAGCCTCTAAATCAATCCACATCAGACGATGAATGGTTCATTCTATCTTATTCTCCTGTTGCTTGATAATTGCATTGAACGATGTAAATAAATAGATTATCCCATCGGTCGATGCAATACCGTAATACTTCGGGAAAGATAGGTGCTCGATTGAAACGACGTTGAAGACTATTGAAGTCAAATAAAAAAAAATACGGGTTATTACCCATAAGTATTCACTTGTTGTCGTGGTCTGGAAACAAGTTATCCTAGGTCTTTTTGAAGTTCTCGTTAATGAGAGAGACGGACGAGATAATTCGCTCTAATACAAATTGTATAGATTTTTAAGTATTAAAGCTACTCAGCTGATGACAAGTGGATATTATTTCCAACAAGTCTATTAAACACATCCCGAAAATAAACTCCATTTTTATAGTTTCCGCTAATAGTGGACGGGTTAATGGGCTTAAATTTTTAATAACGGTACAGGAACTTGTATTCGTCGATAACTAATTGCTGAGAATTGTCTAATGTATTAAAAGCTTTGCTCCCTAAGGAACTTTAGCAAGTCTATCAACTCTTTTTGAGAATCCGGTAATACCTCAAGGCACGTTTCGTGGACAGTGTGTTTACTACAAGGCGAGGAATAATTTTTCGGTCAAAGTTCTTATGATGTGTCAGCCAGATACGAGAATAAATGCTTAGCATTGAAACGCTGGGAGCGTTGACGTATATGGCCAAAAATCTTCTCTGAACTTGCACTTGAGAGATGTCGGCTGCCTTCTTGAGATTAGCAATTGCACAAGGTATCCTCCAGAAAGATCCATTTGCTCCTTCAAGGGAACGTTTATTAATCGTCACATGCCGATTGTATACAATAATATTTTCAAAATATTAGACAATTAGATGAGAACAGATCATAAATTTTAATAACTCGACTATTATATGTGACAAATGTTGATAAATGAAGAGAGATTGAGCAGATCACTAAATAATAGATACAAATTCCGGTGAAGTAGTTAATTATATTTCTTGATTGATATCCAGAGTGATCACGTAAGTGTTTCAAATGAAAATAACAACTTACACTTACAGTGACATCGCTTATTTAAATTGAGCTCAAGTCTTCTATAAACTTTGGAGTACTATAATACCCGATAGGTTTAAGCAAACGATTGGATGTAAAACAAAATATGTTCGATTCGAGAGTCTCCCAGTAAAAGAGCGCATAATCAATTTAACCACTTTAGTGGTTTGTTTCAAACTTCAAAAGACTCTTTGATTACTAATTTACATAGAGTCTCGGCTAGATAATACATCGAATAATGTTTTGCAATTATGAGTCATTAACTGCTTGCGGAGACGAGGCAAATTTAGACTCCTAGAATTTTTATACGGATCCACATTAATTATAACTTACCGTGAAGTTGAAATCTTTTTTATGGCTTCGTTTTGACAATATCACTTTCGCATTTATTACGTTATAATGAGGAGTCATCACGATTACCTTGTGTGCAAATGTTTTTCAGGCAATTTGTTTTTTTAGTACCTATATTATGAATATAACACAATAGATTAAGAAGTACACTACACATAGTTTTATGTTTTAAATTTCCACATTTTTTCAGGTTTATATAAAAATTATTGAAATTCGAACGACAGAAAGCAGTACGAATTATTACATGGTTTATTGTTTCATCCATTTTCGTTGATTTAGTACTTATTCAATATTACATTTTAAATTTATTAACTACTTGTTTACCAAAAGCTAAAAAGCTGACCTACGTAAGTTTCGAAAAATAACAGAAAGAAACTCTTACAACATATCGATAACCACTTTATTTTTTCTAATTTGAAGAAGACTGTATCAAAGAAGGCAAATTACTTTAGACAAAATTATATTGGTCAACTTACATTAAAATTGTGCTAGACGATAGGCGGAAGTAGTAGCCCCGCACTTGACTATTCCTGTATTGGAGGAATTTCTTCGATGTTCACTATCTACGTGGACTATAAAGTGTGGAGAGAGCTCGCTGGGCCGATTACAATCGTATGGAATAAAAGACAATTTCCTCGAAGTGAAACGGAACATACTCGAACTGTCTTTCATATCCCTCCATGTAATCAATTTGAGCACCGCCGGTTGTAACGTCAGCCGTTATGAACTCGTAGCCGCCCGATTATCGCGACGGTTATAACGGTTTTCAGGAACGTACGTTTCAAAATGTTAAATATCAAATTTTGTATATGTATTTTATATACAATATAATAGAGATATCTGATGGGAATGTGCAAAAGAAATAGATATCGGTGTGTGTGTGTCTGTGTATGTATGTTTATACACACATACATATACTATATTTTGGACAGGCTATATAAATATTTGATCGCCCTGAATACAATAAAAATACAGGCAATAATATTATAGAATACTGAGATAATATTTCTTTTTGTATTTTCTTAAACAGGTAAAAATTTTTGGATCTTTTCAAAATATTAATTAACAAGCAAGGTGCAACTTTTACTAAAGTAATAGTGTTTCTGTTATGAAAATAAATAATATATTTTCTTTTTTTATACTTTCCAAAATAAAAGATTGATCTCGTCTCCAGGCATAGACAAAGTGAAGTTACTTTCTATTAGTTCGACATGCTACTCGCAATTTTTGCGCAATAACCACGAAAAAAACATCCAGGATAGCTAAAACCTAAATTGGGTAAGGTTAACTAAACCGCAGAGAAAATGTAAAATTCATGTAATATACAAATTTCAGTGTTTACCTGTATCACTCGCGAAGAAAAAAAAGAAATTAAGGAACGCATATTTATTTGATCTCATTGCTTTGCAAATACTTTGTGCAACACCTCCCGTGAGTTCTTACACATTGAAATCAAAATAAAGACGATTTTTAAAATGTACTTTGGAGTGAAGATTCAAAATTTTGTTGAAAAATGAAAATTTACATGATCCATAGCAACGAAAAAAGATTACTGTCTATACGGAACCAATTGGTAAGGATGGTGGTGGCCTTGCATTTGTTTGTCATTCCTTAGAATATGAGATTTGGTGCTAATAGAAAAACCATGGAAAAAGAAAATTGATCTTATTCAATTTTCTTTTTTGCAGCAGATTTATTCGCCGCCAAGGTAATCATCTTCGTTCCTAAAAATATGCTTTCAAATTATTCAAGGAAATTCAAGAAAATTAGAATTGAAGAGATATAGACTAAAAGAACTTTTGTAGAAAGAGCAAGGTAAAAACAGCCTTCATTTGTGTCCCTCGTTCAAAGAGGTTAAATATTACATGAGATGTGATTAATTACTTCCGTTTATTACTTCCACGTCAAGATTGGTGAAAAAGAATAATCTTATATAAAGGGGAATTTTTACGGAAAACCAATCAAAAAATATTTTTTCTATAAACTAAAAAATGCCCCAAACTAATGTTTGGGGTAAAAATTTAAGACTGTTATTTAGGGGTATATGGTTTTCTTGATATGTATGTTATATGTTAATCTAATCCACATCTTTATTACCAACATATTTTTATATTTCATTTCATGTTCCTAAAGTGCTATATCGTACAGTTTTTATATTGTATTTAAATTTAAAATGACATTGATAAAGTACCCATACTTTTTAAATTCAATCCCAAAATGTATGCGTACAACTTATGCATATTTTAGGCCCTATTAATTTCTAATGGCTTTATCCTAATTTTTGTGGCTATTACCTAATTTTAACCTATTTTTTTTATTTAGATATAAAAATAGATATCATCTGCGGAATATTAGAGTTATAAATATAGCAATTCATTTATATTGGTAAAGCAATAAACATGAGAAACGTATACTTTTATACTTTACAGGAATTATTAATGATAACTCATACAATACTAAACGTTGGGTTTTACTATGATAGGATATTAGGACATTTCAATTTCTTCTTTTAAACTGTATATAAATATTGGCACATTGAATATCGTATATTCTCTTGTTAACGGTAGCCAGCAGACGTTTCGTTATGCATCCATAATGTGTTTATATTATTATTCATCAAATAAATATATTACATAGTATATATTTCACAGACCTGAAAATATAGTTCTCTAAAACCATAAGTCCTAGGGTGACCTCTATAATTTTATCATACAATTTTAATAAACTCTACAAATCTTTTATTTTCATTGGTTCATTATTTTTGGAAACAGAAAAAGAGAAATCCAAAAACTAACCTTTACAGGCGATATCCTGCACACCACGTGAAAAAATCCTATTAAAATTCCATTTTAATATTTCTAAATATTAAACATTAAGATATATGCTAATTAATAAGCTTTATCATTAAGCTAAATCAATATAAAACAAATCGCAATAAATAATAATTATAACCATCAATTATCACAAAACTAGACCAAGACAAATACTGATACAAGAAATATACCCGGTCGTGCCAAATAATAATAATATTTACTATAAATTCAGCTCATACATAGGTAACGTATCACTCAAATTAGGAAAACTCTTAACTAATAATAAAAATGTAAATAATACAACATGTTGCCTATAGTACTTTAATTAACTTGGGTAAAACCCTTAATAATAATAAGGAAAAAGTAGATAAACATAAAAAGAGTAGTATCTATAAACTTAAATGTAACGACTGTAATAGTGTATACATAGGTCAAAAACGTAGAGATTTTACTACAAGATACAAAGGACACATTGCTAACTGGCGAAATAACAAACCAGATACATCTCACTTTGCTAAACACCTCATTGAAAATAACCGTCACCCTCATACTTATAATGCCTTGTATATATTACAAATAAATACAAAAAGCAACAAACTTAATATCCTAGAATCATTAGAAATAAACAGACATAAAAAAGACCCCAAGGTTAATATATTAATTATACTTAATATCCTCTAGACATAATATAGTTAGACGACATTGATACTACAGTACTCTTCAAATTGTTTTAGCCCAACCACACATCTAAATATAAATACATATAAAATAAATATATAAATAAAGAATGAAAAATTAAATAATAATAATAATAAATAAAAGGAAAATAAATAAATATATAAATAAATTATTAAATAAAACGGGAGATATGTAGAATTAGTGGTATAACCTTGTTCTAACTTTCAGATACCCTTGCTATTGTATAAATATATTACGGAGAATAACTTCCATTTAATTTTATTACATACTCCAAGACATTTGCATTGTATAACCTCATAGAATAACATCAATTTAATTTATTACCCTCACTAATATGTAAAGAATACTCTAAAGTACTTGTATATCGTATAACTCTCGGAAGTATAATAAAACCTGCACCGCTCCCCTACAATAAACTCACTAATATAAGCAGTGGGAAAACCCATACAAACCCGGCTTCCGCTATTGTTTTGAAACATATAAATGCTGTTGGATATTCCTAAGAGTTAATCTTTGCTAACAGCCTACCTGAAGATGTTGTAATACAACGAAACCTAGGTCGTGGTATAGAACTTAAAGAAAGAAGAAATAATACTACATCACTTAGTTTAATTTAATTGTGAATAATTAATTTCTACAAAATTAACGCCAAATATATTCAATTAAGCTAAATGCTAAGTTTATTATCTGAATTGCTACTGAGAAAACGACATATACCGACGGATACGTCAGTAATATTGTAAGAGTTCTGTTTGTCCTTTTTAAGTACGAAAAATAAAAATAAAAGTTAAATTGCAAAAAGTTCGGAATCCAGGGGTGGAATTAGAATATACGTAGGTTGATATTTATGAAAAAATATTAGTTTGACTTGTTCATATATAAGTAATATAAGTCACATATAAATATTAATAATTAGTAAATATGAATAATTAATTAAGTAATATAAGTCACATATAAATATGAATAATTAATATTTATATTTGAAATGAAAAAATATGAAACTTAAGTTTAGTCTTTGTATAATTCAATATCCAATTTAAAAAACCAACCAGAACTTTTACGTCTTAAATAATTTTAAAAGTTTCGATTTCTGTCAAAAGGAACCAAATTTATTTTATATCAATACCTTCTCATCCTTATTTAATTTTCAAAATATCGACCTTAACCAAAACGTATGAAAGTCTAACAAATTTTGAAGGAAAAGTTTTCAGAATTTCTCTTAGAAGCATTAAGGAAACTATTAATAGCGAATAAGATACAAATTTAACAGAAACAACGATTTCAATTTAGAATTTATAAAGAACCAAATAATCAAAAAAATATTAAAATTGACCCAAAGATTAATACAACATATCTTATACGAATGGAGGATGAAAATCCATTATGAAAAATAAAAAATGGTTGTTACAAAAGAAGACCAGAAGAAAAAGGGGCCTAGCTGGATTAATTCTATGAAAGCAAGCTTTTATATAATCAAAGTATTGGCGAACAAACGATAGACAGGAAATCTGAAAATAGGTTATGAAGGAAAATACTTCTTTTCTTTGCGTGTGCGTGTAAATGTATACGTGTACCTATGTGTATGTGTAGTTGTGTATAGGTTTTACAACGCGTACTTCGGATATTATTATGTTAAACGGCATTGACTTAGTGTCCTTTCTACTATTTTATTAGCCAGAACTAAACTACTGACATAATTGAATATTCATACAGATAATTTGGCTTTTGCTTATATGCCTTCTTTTGTTCTTCATTGTTGACAAACGATATACATAGTTCGTCGAAACTAATAGCTTTTTAACTAAATTGTCAAGCTTTATTCTCCTGATTACTTGTATATTGAATATACAGGAAATCATACAAGAAATCATACCTCGTATATTGAATATACGAGAAATAAAACCTTTTCAACCACTTTTGTATACTAATATCGTCACGTAGGTATTTCTCTAAATGTTCTGAACATGTCAAACTAATATTTTTTCATGAAAATATCAATCATTACATATCGATAAGGTATCCAGTTGTCCATGTCAATAAATGTTTGATTTCTTAACACAATTATAAGTATCGGTATAATAATAAACTGAAAGGTAATGGTAATGGGAATATAAAACATTTTCTCCTCATACGTTAGTCATGTCAAATAGATCGGTTAATTCTCCGTCGAATTTGTTACAGGTTTCATTAGCATTACTGCTAAAATGATATTTGATTTCCTCGTTATATATCCAGCAAATAAACCAATAATACTTTCCGTATTTTTTCTCATACGACTCATTATATGTTTCCTTAGAGCAAATAAGGAATAACAGATTTATGATAGATGTGCTAATGTAGCAAATACGTACTTATGTATTATGGAAATATATTCTTTATCCTTATTTATTAATGGTGAAGTAAAGATGAAAGAGAGTAAAGATATAATTGTTTTTTCCTTTACATACCATTATCCATACGACTCATTATATGTTTTCTTAGAGCAAATAAGGAATAACAGATTTATGGTAGATGTGCTAATGTAGCAAATACGTACTTATGTATTATGAAAATATATTCTTTATCCTTATTTATTAATGGTGAAGTAAAGATGAAAGAGAGTAAAGATATAATTGTTTTTTCCTTTACATATCATTATCCATACGACTCATTATATGTTTTCTTAGAGCAAATAAGGAATAACAGATTTATGATAGATATGCTAATGTAGCAAATATATACTTATATATTATGGAAAATATATTCTTTATCCTTATTTATTAATGGTCAAGTAAAGATGAAAGAGAGTAAAGATGTAATTTCTGTTTTTCCTTTCATACTTAGAATCCGCTTGCTTCTCATTTGCGATTAGCATTTCTTCGGTTAAGAAAAAAAAACTAAAACTTCTACAGACCTGGCAGTTTTTTTCGGCAACTTTTTACTTATGTAATTGTACACACTATTTTTATATTTTAAAAAAGCAAAAATCATATCTTGTTTATCTGCTGTTATTTGAAATCATATTTGCAGGAATGTATCATATTTCACCAAACGCCTTATTGATACTATGTTATAACTTATTGCAGAGGTTGAGTTATATGAACGGAATAAGTGAACCAAAAAAACATACATTTCACTGATTTTTAAGCCGAGAATTTATGTTTTGCGTGACTCTGCAAATGGTTATTGTATTAAGATGACTGAGTTTAAACGTAGCTTTGAATGTAGACGGATGAAAATGACACTTGAACACTGAAAACTTGAACATTTGATGTAATATGTACAAATAATACGACAAATGTTTAAACAATATTACATCTTGTTATCAAAAGTGATTTTAGCCAACTTTACTAATCCATATTCTTACCTTGCACAACTTTCGACTTTTTAAAAATGGTTTCGTAAAGTAATAGTAGGTTGACTCGTTATTGACTATAATATTATCTTGAACCTTGTTTTGCGATACATCAGTAGTAATTCAGTGATATTGGATTGTTTGATATGTTTTTAAATCCTTGTTATAATGTTTGATATTTATTTACTTATTTATTGTCCAATTAAACAAACATCTGTAATGTTTTTTACAACACATTTAAGATTCAATAGCGGTAACAGGAGAATTAATTAAATTTAGTAATATTAAAACTTACTTCAACAAGTTTATTATTAGTAATGATGAATGAGAACATCTTAAATACGTCATATACTGGTGCAGCAAAGATCAGACGGTAGAATAATTTAATATAGCGGGAAAGTGATGCTAATCTTAGTCAGGGAGGACGCGAGGTCCTAGATGCTGTATAGCTGAAAATGATGACTGCGCGAGCACAGGTAGTAATCAGATTAGAAGGGCAACTGTTTTTTTTGTTTTTAAATAAATTAAGCTATAAAATGTTTTCATTTAACAAATGGAAAGTAAATTTCATCAAAGATATTTCTGGTCTGTGCCGCAACATGTGATAACTTAATATACCTAAGGAAAAGACGAAGGGAAAGACAAAAGGGATACTTCCCTTCATATATTTTTATCATATCGTCTCATGTAAAAAAATTCATATAAACTTTTTTGAATATGTTCAATAATCGGGTTGTATTTTCCATGTGGGCTCCAAATAATAAAGGTGGCTTATAACTTGCTTTGTACTAAAGTGACGTATAATAGGTTAATTGAAGAAACATATCAGAAGCCACATTATGCAACAAAAATTCAAGCTTTCTGAATGACTTTTTCCGTATTACCAATTAATTAAAATATTAAAGTGCTATATTTTTATTACCGTCTATTTTCTGAAAATATTCTCCCCACTATTTTAGTCACATTCATACCAGAAAATGTTCCAGAATTCCGAGATTTTCTAGAGAATTACCAGAACGTATTTAATAATGTCAAGCATTTTTGGATATTTCAATGGTTTTTTTCTTCTCCTGCTCTACATTTTTCTTCCTAGACACTTTCTTACTTTTACTTTTTAACCTCCATTCATGTTTGAATTTGTTATATATGCGTGATACATATTTTCAGGAATCAGATTTTTCTGTGTTTTACTTTTTTCTTTCACCATGATCTTTTTGAACCAAGCATCTTGACGCACATTTTAGAAAACCTATTTCTTCTCGCATTATTCTCAAAAAAATATTATACACCTTTACTAATTGCGTTTTGTTCCTTGTTGACTTATAACATTTTTTGGGGATCACATTTTAATAATTATGACAGATGCTTTTCATTGTACAGTTTTAATTTTAATTCATTGAAAAGAAACAGGTTACATTTATCATATCCATGCTATTTTCCGAAATTCTTAATATCATCATACATTAATCTGTCTCCAAATTGGCCTCACGAGATAAATACGTTATCTTGAATTTTTTTCCCGTAAGTGCCACTACAAAAAGACTGGTCAAACACCTCTTGTTTATTGTTTTCATGTGTACTTATCAATTTCATTGTGTAACAAACATAGCACTGTAAAATTATTAAGTAAAGACTCACTTTTATTAAACGTTCCTATTTATTTTCAAATATACTGCAAATATTTCATCTTAATTGTAGCTAAAACATAATAAAACCTTTCACACTGGAGGTATAAAAGGGAGCACATGTGTCTGGCCCCGCATTTCGTATCGATACTATTTGGAAAATGGCATGTTTTTTTCAAAGCTATCTAGCTATTCCACAATCCTTAATTTTGCGCTCACCAATTTATCTAAAAGTAAACCCATTGAGTGCTTACACTGTGACATTCTATCACTGCATAACAGATAAGTAAAAATGATATATTATTTCAGCGTCTAATTAGTGACAAATAGATTTCAAGTATGTAAAAGTAGATTGTATGATTCAAAATAAGTTATTACTTATTAACAAATTTAATATGGCAACTAAAAGAAAATTAAATCGAATATTCAATTTAATATTATTAAATTTAAAACTTCAAAATCCAAATACAGTTAACGTGACGGTTTTCTATAATAAAAAATGTTACGATCAAAGATGATTTCTGAAAGCGCGTATATTTTAATTAATAACTTCAAATAACATTAAAATTTTAAAAAAAACTGCTTTTTATCAGCTTTTAAATTGGTTACGGAGATATTAGATACTTTTTTGACGAGAGTAGTTCTATTTGGTAAGTATGGTAACATGGAGGCCACAATTAATTATAGTACTATTATTTAACATTTTCAGACCCTCAAGAGGAAGACTACTTATGGATGTAACATTCCACTTTTACAATCCCACCTTATGACCGATTAAAGTAACAACAAAAGTTCTTTTGAAATCAAATCACAAATAGTAATTCAACTCTCGGAGAAAAAAACTTTCTGTTGTCTAAACTTAATTTCAAGACTTTTCTTTAAACTTTTCTTTTTATAACACAATTAAAACCTAATTTATAAATTTTCTCAGTTAGGAACTAAGCAAAATAGTTAGTTATACCATAAATAAACATAGCCCTTTTTTGTAATTTATTAGTCAAACAATTTTAAGAAAAATTTTATAAACAATAAAGTTAAAAACAGAAGGGAGCGGGAAGAAGGGGCAAGAATATTTGCAAACAAACGAAGGCTGGAAACAGTCGCCTAGCACGAAAGGGGAAATTTTTGTGAAAATTGTTTAAAAAAATTCAAATATTTGACAAATCATTGCAAAAATTAACAAAAGTGTATTCTGAAAGTTAAATAATCTATTATAAAATATCACCAAAAATTAGTCTGATATTGCAACTTTGGGCGTGTCCTAATAAATAGTATTTAAAAAACGGAAAAGAAGAAAAAGATATTATATCTAAGGAACTATAATAAATTGATCACTTGTAAAATTACCTGAAACTTTCTGATTGTAAACGCTAAACCTAATATTTACTCATAGTAGGCGTGTGCACACCCACTTATTTCAAGTCTATAAAATTATATCAACCACTAAGGAGATATTGGTAACACTTATTCAATGGATAATTTGATAAGCGCCTATTTGTAACCAATATCCTGTTTAGTCAAGCTAGTACAAATATATTTATAGCTAAAACGTGAGATGTGAAATGCCCCCAAGTTAAGCACATGGAAGGAAGCAATTGGAATCCGTAAAGAATTGAATGTAACACATAACATACCAAGCTCCCACATTCATAGTTCTGATAACCACCGACGATTTGGTGGTCCCAAATTGAAAATTTGGTTAATTAACTGAAACTCTGGCCAACCTGAGAAAATATCCCAAGCCAATATTTAATCTATAATTGGACATTATTTTGATTTATTTAAGGATACAACATGGATTCCGAAAAGAAAATGTGTTTCGAAGAGCAATGTAAAATTAAAATGTTACAAGTAATGAAATAATAATTTATTCAAGTTTATATCCCTATTCTCAGTCTTGGCATCATCTTCACAAGGGGTATTGACATAAAATCAATAGCTTAGGGATATTGCCTTTTTATATTAAAAAAGATCTGCTATTTTTGCACATTTTCATATGTACGTGAATTCTCAAATGAAAGCTCATAACAAAAGAAAATTAAACATATAAATTAATTTATGGACAATTTCATAGAAAAACAAAAAAAAATACTTCATCCCTTTCCATAAAATAAATGTAAAAGGGAGTGAAATATTTCAAAACTATTGAAGAAAAAGAATCAATCAGTAGTCCCTGAAAATATATTTTTTTACATATCAAAAATGTTCATATGCAATTTTATACTTAATTAACATTTTACTAAAACATGTTGCGCCGAATTCACAAAAAATTAAGTAAAAATTCCAAGTTATTCATTACCATATTTCATACCTTTCATGATTTTAAATTAATTTTAAAAAACAATTTTAAATAAATTTTTACAAAGGCTAAAATTTTTCCAGCTTTCCACTTGTTTCAAAGTTATGACAATACGCTAATGGTCATGAGAATGTTTACGGTTACGAAAGAAGCCAAATAAATATACCAACGTTTTTCGTTATATTGCTACAAAAAAAAACAGACGTCATGGAACATTCTACG
Source organism: Druceiella hillmani (assembly GCA_039881145.1). Lineage (NCBI taxonomy): Eukaryota > Metazoa > Arthropoda > Insecta > Lepidoptera > Hepialidae > Druceiella > Druceiella hillmani. The sequence goes on from JAYKKI010000015.1 coordinate 878,296, forward strand.
GAACGGCATAATAAGGAAATCAAACCACACAGAAGTCAAGTGTACGTCAGCAAAATTGAATATTTCACTGTTTTCCTTTGGAAGAAAATACTAAATTTCATTTTCAATATTAAGGAGGCCACTTACGATTAAAAATATGCTTAAAATTTATTGGTATCCTTAACTATATTTTTGCAACGATTTTGGGCGATAGTGTTTATAACTAATAATGCGTCGTTCTTTATGATAAAAAATACCCTGTGTGAAAAAACAAAGATAAAGCATTAAAAAGATACAGTTTACGAAGTGTACTTTAAACCTGTGAGGTTATAAATTTACGTATCTCGCATTAAAGGTATACTTATACCTTATAATTAAAAAGTATACCTTAGTATATAAAGGTATACTTATATACTAAGGTATGCTTCTTAATTATATTACTTGTTATACGAAACCAATGTACAAGAAAATGACAATAAATACCCAGTTAACCAAAATCATGCTTAAAGTTATACTTCAAACTGACAGATATTGAAATGTGTGTTAAAAAGAAAATTTTAATGAATATTTCACCAACGTTTTATAAAAAACTATTAAAATTTTCTTAATTACAAAACTTAAGTAGAAAAACAATCTCTTGACAAAGATAGCATTTAATTAATTTTCATTACTTATGATAGTTACAGAACCCTTTAATTAACGCACTGACAAATACCACGAAGAGGGTAATTGTTAACCTAACTCAAGTTTACCAAACCACAACACGATATTTGGTTTAGCCTCTGCATCGCATATCTTTGTCGTGGTGTGTATTCTGTGTATCGGTTCTCCTGTTATACTGAAAGGGTACAATTTTAAGAGAAAAACAAATTAGTGTATGTAAAATAATTTGGAAAATATTTTATTAAGAATGCTTCTTAGGTTTCGGGGCATGATACAATAAAGTTCTATCGTTGTAGTAAGCATCACAAATCTCACAAGCTTCATATGGAAAAAAAAGAAAGATTTTATAAAAATAATTTTCAAAATATATACAAGAATTTTATAATGTTAAACTTTATGTAAATCAAAATATTTTTGAAGTTATCACGAAAAAAACAAATCCTTGAAGGAAAGCCACTGTATGTGCGTGCTGATCGCTCCTCACGTGAATTTTTTTGTCGAAATATAAGTCAATATCAGTCTACAAATCGCTGAAGAGTTTAAAAATTTTCCAGGGAAAAAACAAACCGAAATAACTAATATCCAAAAGAATTAAATTACGATACAAGTGTATGGAAAATGATAGCACCAATTATAGGGTACAGTTTTGAAGAAAAACAGATCACTTATAAGGTGCGTCTTTTGATCTGTCAGAATAGTTTTTTTCAGAAACCGTTTGACGTAGAAACTTGATATTTGGAAGTGAAAAAACATATTAAGATGCAATAATCTCAGTACCTAATGCTCAAGAATGTTTACATGGAAATTTTATGTAGGATTAAATAATGTTTTCGAATTTTTAAAACATTATTTGTGAAATATTATATAAAACTTTTTGTTCATTATTTTAAGTAACATATCTTCGGATATATACTGACAAATATAAATAAAATAAACATCCCCCCTCTTCCTCCTTTATTTCGGAAACTGCTCAACTATTATAAAAAATAAAGTTTTTAGTGGCCTACGCAAAAGTTATGGAAAAACTGTAGCAAAGATTACAAATATTACCAGGTTTTATTTATTAATGAATAAATTAGCCCAGCGTTGAAAACAATAGAATCAAATATAGAATACTAATGTTAATTTATGTCTATCTTGGAATTATTTTATACACTTATGATTACGAAGTGACATTGGTCTTTATTTTTTCACAATAAATTTTCTCAAATCTTTCATTCCCTCGTCTCACCAATTTTCTTTTTTCATTACTATATTACATACAAATAGTGTACTATTACCAATACTGAATTAGATCGGAGAATGGCATGTTAACAAAACCTATGTGCGAAATTTTATTTTAAGAAAAAAATTCTGTGCCTTTTTTATGCTAACTGCAACTCCGTAAATCGTAGTAAAATGTTTATTGATTCCACCTGAATATTATATCTTGCGACTTAAATTAGTTTCCAATATTTTTTTTCTTAAGAAATTCATGTAGAAACCTCGTTATTGGTAGTAAATAGAGTTTCCGATTTCCCGACTTATTTACTCGGCTTAAACTTAACGTTTTGAGATTTCTACTAATTCTACTGCAAATACTTGAGTTTTTTTTCGACTAGTTGAAAAATTTATAAAATATTGAATATATAAAAGTATAAAATTTAATCAGTTATATTTGCTATGTGTTTAAACATGGACTTTAATTAAATTAACAAAAATACCTTTTCTGTTAACTTAATTTTAATTAGTTTTCCGTATTCAGTTAATAAGGCGTAAAACAAAAATAATCACTTTTTCATAGCTCAGTCGTTAACTGGTCTTAGTATTTACGCAAATTTCAACGTAATGACCAAAATGTCTCAATTTTTTAATTAAAAGACATTTGGTATAAATAAGAATTAATCCTATAATAAATTACTAAAAGTCGAAAATAAGATGTTCAATAAAGCAGATATTTCCACAATTAAACTTTGAGGACATATACAAACCACTAAGTATTTTGGCTACGAGTTAAGCTTATAAAGTTGAATTTGATAAAGTCGGAATTATACAATCATGCGATTTATGGGTCATTACAACTATACAATAATGATATATAATAGTATAGTGATAACTATACTATACAATAATATATAAAAAGATTAAGTTATAAATGTAAAATTAATATAATTCACAGAAATAATTTGTTATTAGTATAAGTCTATACAACGTAGATTATTAAATTTAATAATATGAAATGCATTAATAGGGATTAGTGTGTAAATGTTTGATATAGATGTAAAATAGTAGTTAACCTGGTTCCGTTATCGGGTGAGAAGTTATACAAATAGTACATTGAACTACACAGAAAACTGTTAATACAGTATTAACTGGTTTGTGAGCAGTAACACTACAAAACGCTTCATTGTATTGAATGTAAGAACACGTTAGAATTCTACAATAAAAATTTGTGAAATGTTGTATTAACAATATTCCAAACATTTTCATTGCAAAATTCCAAGATGTTATCATTTTCAATAATAAGTTCAACTCGTGGCCAAATTTTTCTTTTGCAAATTTTTGCATAGTAACGTTTTTTAAGGACTCTTTCTGAATGGTTTTACTAATACAGGTGTTTTCTTCAAAACTTTATTTAATTCTACTCTAATATATTTTACAATGTTTTCCGACTCGCGTCCTGAGTTACAATCATCATCACTATAGTTCTTTCCTCGCCAGAACTGCTTAACATACTAGATACATCAATATCGCAACTGGAGGTTTCACTTTTTCATACATAATATATTGCCACAATGGATAAATCGATACCATAATTGTGGGAGAAGACCATTTCGGCAGAACTTTTTCGGTCGAATTTAAGCATAATATTTGGATCATTACTGCTCCCAGCTACTATATGATATCCAAGACACATACTGAATACTTTCAAGCACCTTCGATAGTTCGTCTCGTTGCGGGTACCCTACCTTTTCCCGAAATATAAACTAGCTTCAAATTGTATAATTTACCACCCGTATGGCGGATATAAATTTTAAAACATCTTTGATTTCTTAAACTTGTCTATGCATCTATGCTTAAACCATATCGAACCGACTGATTGTCGTATAAGTGATGTGAAAAGTCTATGGTTTCCATTTTCTTTTCTTCATAAAATTGCACTGTGAGTTTCATTGCATTTATCTCATTTTTGGGTAATTTAAACCATTTTTTCGGAATAGATTCACATATATAATCACTTTAAGCAATAGCCCAAATCGATAAATATCATTTTGCAGCTGAAATCCATATAATTTCGTTAAGCGACTGTTTATTTTTTCGTTTTAACTTTAAGATCAGTTGAATAGCAGTTTTTACTCTTTTTAATTCTGATTCATCGCTAGACTTATTGTCACATCCAATTGGTGCTTCTGTTTTTATTTTGGAGTCTTTACATAAATGTTATGGTTATATTCAAGATACCTAACCAAACCACTTGCATTCGAATTCCGTATTGATATCTCTTTGGGAAATTTTAGGCAAAGATCCTGCATGGTGATCAGTATGAGGATCTTAAATCTTAATAAAATATTTCAAAACTTTGGATTTCTCCATAATATAACTGCGAAAGAAAATTAATTTTACTACTTACAGTTTCTTCTAATGAACTACTACTACATAATTTGTAGCTAGGTTTTCGTTGAGAGATTAACATAACATGAGATTTTATGGACGATATCACAAAACGACGCAATTTATGAAATCCAGTACATGAGGAAATTTGTTTAATGTCAAACCAATAATTACAGTTGCCTCATATGGCACATTGTAAAACCACATGGCAATATATGTGTAATTAATTAATAATCAGTTTATAAACTGATAGATAATTTAATAAAACAAAGCACTTAGCCAAAACTTTACTTATTTTGTTTATAAGTAAATTTTATATATTTTATAAATGATTGAAAATAAAACAGAACCTTAAGTTACCTACCCTAATATCATGGCATGAACATTTTCATTAAGGCAACTAACTACACAGTTATTATTATAGTGATAAAAATGGCACCTAACACAACCTAGCAGTAGCGGATGATCATTACTGAAGTACTGAAGTTAGATGTAAAATTTATTAAAACAGCTATGTTTTTCTTAATGTTTTCGTAATGGTTTACGAAGCGTTATAACGTGACGTACTAATGCACAGCCGACACGAATTTTCCCCCCGAGTTCTAAGTGGATCACGAGCCAAACGCACGGAGCGAGATAAATGCAAGGTTTACAATGTAAAACCTATGTGTATTTAAACTATTCCCCGAGTTCTCGAATCCCCAACACATTTTTTACTCGTCTCGAAAATAGGAGGATTTTTCGCTTAAGAAACCTCGGCCAGAAACCCTAAGTAGTAAAATAAACTGCGAAGTGTATTATATACAGCGATTTCGATATATCTAATGTAAAATATACCTAATGGATTAAAATCTCAACTAAAACATAAATAAATCTTAAGTAACCAATAATACAATTTTTTTGACGAAACCGACCAAAGGTACATCAAACGTACAGACTTCGTTTCATTATACATTACAATATTCAAACTTTCACTGAACACTAGAAACGTCCTTAACCTACAAAACAAATTATAATACAAACCAAACACAGCCACTCGACCCAATAACGATCAATAGGTACCGCGGTTAAAGTCGTGATTAACATTGAAACAAGCGAAGGTGGCGATTGCTCTGCACAAATCAAAATCAGTCAAGCATCGAACGACGGTTACATTATTTGAGCTATCTAGGACGACGTGAGAGAGCTTCGGCAACGGTAAGGACGAAGGGGGCAAGGTAAATGCAAGGGAGAGAGGGCAGCGATCGTCTATCCTGCGTTTCTACGCCGCTCCGCCAGTTAAGCTCTGGCTGCGAACCGAAGCTGTGCTTTCGGAAAGCTGTCGAAAAACTTGCCGAGCTTTCCCGCGTACTGAAAACTGTCTTTTCGTGAACGTGGTTTAATTTAAATTTGTTGGTGAATTTAAATCAAATTGAGCTTTTTAAATTAAATTTTAATGATAGCCCGGCATTTAGATTTTAATACCATTTTTTTTAATAATGAGGGCTTAAAATTTAGTGATTATTTTTACCTGATTACGGTTCAAGTTTAAAATTATGGTTAAGTGACAGCAAGTAAGCGTAATTTTGTGTTAAATTTGTTTAACCTTTATTTAAAAATACTTTATCTATTTAATGAATTTTCCAGTGCTAAACTTCTCGTGGTTCATTTGTGATTTTTGGTGGATTGTGACATTGCAACAGGTAAGATTTTAAAATATCAGTATGCAAAAAAGTTAAAGTTTAATCCATTGTAAAAATTAGCCGAGAACGTTTTTTGAAATTGTGTTTCTTATTTTCAGTTCCTAATTTAAAATATGATTTTTGTCAATTAAATAAAAATTATAGTCACTTTTAAATTTTCCTAACAAAAGAAAAACAATTTTTTTAACAATTATATTATTTGATTTGTAAATTGGGGTATTGTGATATTGGCGTTTCAAGATCACGAAAATCGTTGAGATTTCTGTAATTGTTATACGCAAATAATATTATGTCATAAGTAAATTTCTTCATCACCAAAACACTCTTGAGTATCTTTATGTGTGTATTGACGTAAGATATTTAACTTTATATTATTTATTTTAATTTTCGTAATCAAAGGTTTTTTTGTTTAAAAACATACTTTAATAAAATTTATAATCAAGTCTGTCAATATTAGAAGTACATTTCTAAACTTCTTTTCTAATTTTTCCAAAACGTTCTGTTGCAAATATACTGTACATTCTAGAAATCTTTTGGAATAATCGTAAATAAATTTTGTTTTCATTTGATAGCCCTTGACGTCATTTATTTACTAATTGTTGATATTTTTCAGCAAATGAATATGTTAAATTATCCCACAAATGTAAAAGTTTTTGGAAGTTAACTATTCTAGTATTCCCTCATAAATTAAATTATAATAAAGTATTTTAGAATATGGTATTTACCTAAAATTATGAACATATATGACTCTCATTACTATTTTAAAGCAAATTACTAATTTACTTCAAGAATTTCGTGCCAATTTAAGATAAAAATACATCTGTAAATAACCTCCAACTCTTTTTATGAATGACTCTAAAGAGATTATTACATAAATAACATGTACTAAACCTTATATAACTTACTAAACCTTATATAACTTACTAAACCACAAGATTAAAATATGCAAAATTTAAAAAGAACAAGGTTTTGTTGCTTGGCTGATATTGTGTACTCTAAATAAATCGGAGTGAACGCTCAAAGGTTCTACGCATTTTATTGCATAATTATGAAATGGCATGTTTATCAGGTAGATCTTTAGAAATATTTTAATTCAATAAAATATATTAATTGCATTTATAGAGAAGAATAACAAAACATATCCCAGTTAAAGAATAATGAACTACGTCGATATAAAAACGATAATATAAAAGAAAGACCCGAGGATTGAGATTTTTAATGTTTAATCAAAACATCTTAAGAAATTATTTTTGTTATTTAATTTTCTTTTACGCAATATTAAAATAAATTTAAATTTACCATTGCAAATTTACCACTGTAAGATTTTGAAGTGATTTTAAAGTTATGTAGAGTATCTTTCGAGGAAGGCTAGTCAGGAAGGCTAGGAAGAATAAATATTAAATTATACCAAAAAAGTTTAAAAAATAAAGGTATTTGATTTAAATATAAATTAATTTTCCCTCATCTCATTAAATATGAATACGTTTCATTAAACCTATATAAAAATTAATGAACTTCTCAACTCATAAACCTGATTAAAAATTAAGTTTCTAAACTTTACGTCTATGATAAATATTTATCATTGTTTTTAATATGGGTTCAGCTAAGTTAATACAAAATAAATTAAAAGTTTAGCATTTGCTTCTCTACATAATAGTTCTCTTGAGATAGTTATATTGAGATATACAAGAAAATTCACGAATCCGTCTGTCCGAAAACGTTATTGTTTTGTAGTTTAAGGACGTTTTTGGTGTTCGGTGAAAGTTTAAATGTTGTAATGTATAACGAAACGAAGTCTATACGTTTGACATGCCTTTCAACAAAACAGTTTCGTCAAAAAATCATGTATTATTGATTACTTAATACTTATCCATATTTTAGTTGCGATTTTACTCCATTAGGTATATTTTAATAGAAATGATAAGATATAATATACTTCGCAGTTTACTTTACCCCTCAGGATTTCTGGCAAAGATTTCTTAAAGCGAGAAATCCTCCTATTTTCAAGAATGTGAAATTTTGCATTTTGATAAAGCATATTAATCCGCGCACATCTCAATAGCTAGCTTTAAAATATATTTGAATGGAAATTGTATGGGATGAACCAATACAAATATTTTTGACATTAAGCGCCATAAAAATATTAAAATTCCATATATATATATATATATATATATATATATATATGTGGTGTTCTTTAAAGGAACGAGGAAAAGGTTTCATAAATATGTTGTTCGTAATTATAGGTAATATACTTCAAGACATATACGGAAAAAAGGCAAGAAAAATATGCCTGGCTTATTTCCAAAAAGTCTAAACCTAAAATTAAAAATAACAGTAATTTTAAAATCGGCACAAAAGTTATAAGAAAGCTATGACGATATTTCTAGGTGTCATAGTTTTGAAATATTCCCGATAATATTTGGTTCATAGAAAAGTAATGAACATTTTTTTAGATTTTCTTTTTTTTCTCGAAAATGATAGAACTATCGAGAATAGCAACGATGCATATTGGTGGGGGTGAACTATATAAACACATGTCAATTGCTACGGACCGCTTCAGTATTTACTAGAACATGGAAGAGACAACAAATCATATATATGTATATATATATATATATATATATATATATATATAAATATATATATATAAATATATATATATATATGTGTATATATATATATATATATATATGATATGGGTCATTGTCTTTCGTACGAGTTTCGTTTCTGTCTGCACCTGCCAACTGATAATCTCCATTTCTGAATCTCTAAAACCAACGTCTTAAAAAAAGTTGCAACCGACGTCTGCAACTGCAAGACGTTGATTTCAGAGATTCAGAAATAGAAATTAACATTCAAAAAAGTTTTTTCCCAGCTGACTACTAGTGGATGTTAACATAGACCTTTTAAAAGAATTGATTGAAAGAGATTCCCGCCGCATTCCACGTTATCCGAAAGCATAGCTCAGTTGCAGTCATGTGTAGATTTTTGATTACTTACATCAACTAGATAAAGCATGAAAGCTAGGGGCGTGGGTACCACGTAACTTGATCACCGCTCAGTTAGATCAACTTGTCAATATATGTATGAACCTTCTGTCCCTAATATACATATAGACTTGACCAAGTGGTAAATGGAGACGAAAGTTGAATTATGTATGTAAACCATACGCGAAACCACCAATAGATAAGCTCATACGGAAAACCGATACTGACTCCAAAAATTGAACTCGCACTTGGCGGTTTTTTTACTACCATTTTTAAAAACTCAGTAATTTATTTTCAACTTTTACATAAATTCAATAAATTTTTTACATTTTTTTAAATCAAATTAATATGTTAAAGAGATACGGGAAGTGCAAGTATTTATTTATAAGGGTTCCCCTTTAATTATAAGTATGGCATATAATTTTTTTTCATTTATTTTTAAATTTTTAAGCAAAACGTAAGTTTGAAATTTATAGTATTTAATTATATTTTCAATTAAAATGCAACATCTGGGACCTTTTAGAAGTCATTTAAATCTTGAGGTTTCTTAAATGTTTACTATGTAGCAGGAGTGTTTTTTGGGGCAAAATGTACGCAATTCTGGTTCAAGTTATATCGGCTAACGTACTTCATAAATAGGTATTACAGTATTTTAGTTAAAGGTTATACATAGATAGCTGATATTTACGCCCAAAGAAATAATTGGAGTACCATACACGGGCGTGAACTTATTCTATTTCAATCATTAGTAATTAAAAATGATTTTTTCAGAAATGATTAACGTTGTTGTTAAGAGGAGTTCATACGTTATTGGCAAGTAAAAATAGCAGATATTCCTCATATTTAATGAATGTGCACGTTTTAAATGTCTTTATTTAAGTTTTGTATAATTTATAAGTTGAATTTTTTAATTAACCGTAGAAGAGTTCCAATGAAACTCGTAGAAGTTAGCGGATAGTAAAATTTTCAGAACCCTGAATAATTTTATGAAATGAAAAAGCTATCAAATACGAGTGGAACTCGCACAACAAAAGTTCCGTACATATTTAGGCTCTTTTAAACATTTAGGTTAACATAATATATATCGATTCAGTTATTTGTAAATGTTTAATTTAAAAAAGACAAGTGTTTTGGGTGATTAAAACTACACAGTTTTTTTACATATATTTCTATTCAATATTATGCACAAACACACACACACACACATATATATATATATATATATATATATATATATATATCATTGTCTTTCGTACGTGTTTCGTATGTGTCATCAACTGCCAACTGACAATTTCCATTTCTGAACCTCTAAAACCAAAAACTCTTGCAGTTGCAGACGTTGGTTTCAGAGGTTCAGAAATGGAAATTACCATTCAAAAATTTGAATGGTAATTACCATTTAAAAAAAAAAATTCCCCCTAAAGGACTTAGTGATGTTAACATAGACCTTTTAAAATAATTAATTGATTCCCGCCTTATCTCACGTTATCTGAAAGTATAGCTCAGTTCCATAATGTCCAGATATTGGATTACTTGCATCAACTGGATAAAGCATGTATACTCCTAGGATGTGGATATCACGTGCCCTAATCACCGCTCAGTTAGTCCAACCTGCCAATATATGTATGAATCTTCTTTACCTAAGTTGCATCCCGCACTGAGTTGACCAAGTGGTAACTGGAGACGAAAAGTGGATTCTATATATAAACCGTACGCAAAAGCACCAATGGCTAAACTCACACAAAAAACCGATACTGACTCCAAAAATTGAACTCGCACTTGGCGGGTTTTTTACAACAATTTTTAACAACTCATGGTAATTTACTTCCAACTTTTACATAAATTCATTAATTTTTTTACATTTTTTAAAATCACATTAATAGGTTAAAGAGATATGGGAAGTGCAAGTATTTATTTAGAAGGGTCCCCCTTTAACTATAAGCATGGCATATAAATTTTTTTTCATTTATTTTTAAATTTTTAAGCAAAATGTAAGTTTAAAATTTATAGTATTTAATTCGATTCTCAATTAAATTGCGATATCTGGAACCTTTCAGAAGTCATTTGGATCTTGGGGTTTCTTAAATATTTACTATGTAACAGGAGTATTTTTGGGGCAAAATGAATGCAATTATATCGGCTAACGTACTTCATAAATAGGTACTACAATCTTTTAGTTAAAGGTCACACATAGATAGCTGATATTTACGACTAAAGAAATAATTGGAGTACCATACACGGGCGTGAACTTATTCTGTTTCATAAGTAATTAAAAATAATTTTTTCATAAATGATTAACGTTGTTGTTAAGAGGAGTTCATACGTTGTTGGCAAGTGAAAATAGCAGATATTCCTCAGATTTAATGAATGTGCACGTTTTAAATGTCTTTATTTAAGTTTTGTATACTTTATAAATTGATTTTTTTAATTAACCGTAGAAGAGTTCCAATGAAACCCGTAGAAGTTAGCGAATAGTAAAATTTTCAGAACCCTGAATAATTTTATGAAATGAAAAAGCTATCAAGTATGAGTAGAACTCGCACAACAAGAGTTCTGTACATATTTAGGCTCTTTTAAATATTCACACACACACACACACACACACTCACACACACACACACACACACACATATATATATATATATATATATATATATATATATATATAATAAAATTAGTCTATTTGTTGCAAGTAATGTTTTAAGGCTTTAGAGTATCCAGCATCCGTCTAGCTCGTCTGGTTACATTGCTATTCAATTACTCATGAGACTCTTTTGTGGTTCTAAAGAAAGGTTAGATTTTTTTTAAACTTCATCAAAACATATAAAAACGTACAAAAAAATTCATAGGTTTATCTTTATTCATTCGGAAATGTTTGCTACTATTTCATACCAATATAGATAAAGATAGTTTTGAAAAGCCAAACAAAGATCCAATAAGCCCAATAAAGATAAAAACAGTTTTAAGAAGTCTAACAATGTTAAAGACAGTTTTAAAAAGCTCAATAAAGATCCCCTGGGTCCAACAAAAATAAATACAGTTTTAAAAACTAAGATCCCCTAAGCCTAATGAAGATAAAGACAATTTTAAAAACCCAGAAAATATCCTAAGCCTAACAAAGATAAAGACACTTCTAACAAATCACGTAATTCCCTGATAAATTGTGGGTTTCACAAGCCTAGTTACAATTACACTCCAACGAAAGTAATTTTTTAACGGATTTGTTTATTTAAATGAAATAAAACTAAAAAACTGTTTTGTATTGCGTAGTCACAGAAGCCACAATAGCATTGTGTTCGTCCCTGTTGATTTAATAAAAGTTTTCCCATACAATGCATGTTTTTGTGGTGAATCATTTTTTCGACTCAATTCGTTTTTTTGTCAATAATATTTAATAAACAAACATTAAACACAATAAGTGGCAAAATCTGTAAGAAAAGTTAAAATTTAACATTTCACGTCCTTTGGTTAGTATTATAACGAAATAATTTAATAAGTCAAATTCATTAATGGATATAATCGTGAGCGATTTTTACAAATATCCAAAACGTTACTTATCACAAGTTTCATTTTGACTGAACATAATTAATTGATAGGTATCTAGTTATTTGCAATAAATAACTAGGTTACTTATTTTTGAAGTCGGAGGTGCACTACCGACCAATTTAAGTTTATAATTTCACTAATTTTTTAAAATTTTAATTTAAAACCTTAACTTCTAATGTACTCCATAGTACGAAACCGTTTCATGAATGTTGTATAGGATATATAAAATTATGCATTTAGTTAAATTGGTCGACAGTGCTGACACTGACTTCAAAAATAAGTATCGTAGTTTTTGTATCTTGAGTAAGTAAGTATATATTTTGAATTACTTATTTTTTACTTTATAATACTTATTTTCGTTTCAAGTAGTTTTATTTTAAAATTTATAATAGTTAATAGTATTAATCATTACACTATGCTTAACAACCAACTATTTCCATTATTAAAATATTATGTAATTATTAAAGGTCGTGTACAAAATCTAGTATAAAGTTGTCTAAAGTTGATTATCAACAACACACTGAATCAAAGCGCAAGTTATAACCACGTGTAGTTAGCTGTTAACTATTGAGGAGTTCCGTCTGGTATATCCAAAGTCCAACATCAGATCTTACAAAGTGACAACTATCAGTAGGAAATATATTGAATAACACTTGATTTACTACCATCCATTAGGAAGTTCCATTGTTCATCTCCAAAACTCACCATTAGATCTTGACGTGGTCGATAGTGTAGTTATTTTGCAAATTAAAAATCACCGGTAGCAAATATCTTGAATCACGGTTGATTAACTGCAATCCATTAAGGAGTTCCATTGTTCATTTTGTCAGCAGATCATCAACATATTTATATGGGGCTACGTCGCTACACTTTCAAACAAAAAAAGAATCACGCAAATCCCTGGACACACCAGAAATCTCGGAGAATTCGGTGTAGAGAAAAATAAAAAAAATGCGCGAAGAACATAAAATTCTTCCTTTTTGTTTAAAGGAAGAAAAACAGAAATATTATTTTTTAAAAGTGCTCTCATATATGAGGTTAATTGCCTAAAATGACATTCGAATTCTGTTTGAAGTCTAGGCTCAAGATTTTTAGACCTTTTATGATAGAGACGAAGTTTAATAATCCACTCAGAGAGAACTCTGTTTTGTAGTGTCGTTAATAAACATTTACCAATAATTTACCGTACACACAAGTACCGCGGCACAGTCTACTACAGTACTTGTTTTTCTCCCTTGCTTCATTACTGAATGCTACGGATTACGTTTGTAATAATAAGTCTGCCACTGTGTACTTAGTGTCTTAAGCTTGCAGTAAAGTATCATATATAAATAAGAGAACTAATTTGTTTATTCCTCTTTATTCAAATAGAGATTGTTGGAGATTTTGTGAAGCTTACACTTTATTCAAACTTATTTACTGTAGACAATATTAGACCAAAATATTACTTTAAGTTTTTTGATAATTTATAGCGAGTATCTTGAAAGATAAATATAAAAAAAACATTCACTCCATTTCACTTATGTATTTCATGTGAAAATTGTAAAAAAATATATGTTTCAATTTTGTTAAAAAAACCTTTTAAATGCAAAATATTGCTTTTAAAATATAACATAGAAATGAGAAAATGCAACAGATGATTAAAGCTACATACAACGGGACATACTATACAAATATGAGTTCATAGTAAACAGAGTTAGCTAGACAAGTTGAGAGTCGATAACATAATGATTACAGAAAAGTGAAATGGACCAATTAAAAAAGCTATCAACTGTATCTCGGCTGATTTCACAAAAATTGGGCTCATTCGGCTGATTTCACAAAAATTGGGCTCATTCGGCTGATTTCATAAAAATTGGGCTCATTCATTCAGACCTTGTTAATCGGTGTCGATGCTTTTCCTGACTTCTTAATTGAAAAAATTACTCTGCTAAAAGCTTGAATACATATAAATGTATTTAATAAATAGATAACATTTTCCAAAAAATACAAATACACTATGGTTTTTCCCTTTTTCACGTAAGCGAAGCCATGAGTCACAAGTTGCAGATAAACTATAAAAATAAGATTACGCAAATCATGTTGCTTACTTGTTTTTCCTACTTTTAATAAAACAAGACAAAAACCAAATACCGATATATAACACAACAATGATTTTTAGACATAACTTTGAAAGGTAATTTGAAAATAATGTAAAAGACCGAATGTAAGTGAAAATAAACTATTTTTGATAAATACAACGAGTGTAAACAAAAAATAAAAACACATATACAAAAAAAAGTTCGACCTTCTTCCAAATTCCTAATTAAACTAAAAATCTCTCCTTTAATCCAAGGTAATATGAAGGGCCTGAGTACATAAAAATAAACTATACGCGACAAAGACGGTAAACGTAAATAAAATGGAAAAAGCTTAATAGAAATAAAATGTTTAATTATTCAAGTTCGTATTATTAATATTCAGTAAAATGAAGATAAAATGATATTATATCTTTATTTTACTGAATATTAATAAATAAAAAAAATAAAATGTGTAAAATTTCTAATAAGTAAAGTCAGGCTACAATCTATATGAAAATGTGATAATACTGGATTCTCATAAGTTTAAAAGGAAAATACCAATAGGAAAATAAAGTGTGGAAAGTTGGTTAAAAGCGATAAACAAGAAATGAATATTTTGATTTGTAATTTCGTCAGTAACAGTACATATTTTATGTTATTAAAAGTTTAGATGTGTCTTACGAACAAACCAAGAATAAATAAAACAACAAGATAAAATAACAACTTTTTAAAATAGATACACAGAAACAATTCTCAAACGGTTTGATTTAGACAAAAGAAGAACGTATCGACTTATGCCTTAGGGACTTTAATTAAAAGAACCAAAATAACTCCAACAAGCCTGTTAATTACAAATAAAAATCACACTAAGAAAATTTCATTGTTGCATAAGTTTAGGCATTTACTGTTAACAAATATTGTTATTGTTTTTCATCGTACAAGAATATTGCTTTTCCTAAAATGTTCACTGACGTAATATATATATATATATATATATATATATATATATATATATATATATATATATATACATACATTTATAGATTTCAATCAGATATGTTATTTAGTTATGAGGTAATTATTATTATGAATATAATTTGCCTAACTTCTACATTTTTCGTGGTGTACAAGTAGGATGACATCCCGACTTCACATGGGTAGGCAAATATTTTTGTTGAACTACTAATTCTTTGGTTAGTTCTTTTAAAATTAATTTGAAAGTTTTTCATGCACTATTTTTCACTTCTAAACTCCGCTTTCCCAATATTAAGTTTTAAGGAGATGGGTAATAACTCCTTCCCTCTTTTTTTTTTAAATGTTCTGTTCAATAAAAATTTCAAATAAAGCTGTTCTGATTAATTTTCGTCAATAATTTAAAGAGAAATAAACTGCTAGAATACAATAGATTACGGAAGATTACTTTGTGGGTATTTAAATAAGCAGTTGGCCGGATTTTTGGTTGAAGTGCTAGAAGATTTAACCTCTTTTTAAAATTCCTAATTAATTAGGTTTGTCAGATTTCAAAATCCAAACGCTAGGTTTTTTAGATTTCAAAATTCGACTTTCATCCGTATACTACTTGTTGAAAATGCTAATTCAAAAATGTGGCATAATATTTTCAGAATATGTAAATCTTGCAGCAACGCGAAACATACTCGTAAAAGTACTTTTTTCTAACCATTAGATTAAATTATTAATAAGGCAAGAATCTCCGACGCCGAAGCCGCTTCGTCTCCCAGGTAAATATTTCGCTTGGTCTCGTCATATTTACTTTTGGATATAAATGGTGGTAAATTTTAATGACGTACGCAATATATCATTACTGTACCATGCGACAGTCATGGTCCTTAACGTGATATTTAATGACGCCAAAAATTATGAGGAAAATAAACAATAATGAAATATGAAATTTACATTTTTCACATTTTTTTCTCATGTATTTCTATTTCAATTAAAAATATTTGGTAATTTGTATTTGCATTTAATGTTTACCAGAACCTTCCGCATGAAAAATTATATATATATATATATATATATATATATATATATATATATATTATATATATATATACATATATACACATCCAGTTTATTTAGCTGAGCAGAAGTCGATAGTTTTCCGGTTATCTTCATGTTAATTTCCAATGAGATCATAGTATTGATTTCAGCAGTTTCGGCAATAAGAAAGTGGAGACAAGTATTTGTTTCATATTTTCAATGTCTCCACAATCATCCTAAATAGATTTTTTTCAATATAACCTTTAAAATCCACAAATAAACCTTTCACTACACACAAAGGAAGGAAAAATATTTTTACACCCACCCCCCTAAAATTATCAGCATTTTTAAGACCCCAACGAACCAATAGTAGGGTAGTGATTTTAACCTGTATTTAGGTATTCCTGAGTTCTGATTCTAAGTTCCTTCTTATCTCCAAAGTGAGAGGTCGACTTTCGACATATAAGTTAAAAATAGATTTTTCTTATTAAACCGGATGATGTAGGCTATAAAAAGTAACCTACAGTATGACATTCATTAATTGTTAAAAACCAGCAATTTAAATATATTGTATGTTTAAAATAATTATATCGTATAAAATATTAAATTAAAGGCATTAATGAGTGTATTTCAAAAAGATAAAATTTGCACATAAAAAATATCTTGAAGCCCTGAATTTTTACCTGACATACTTAGATAGGCGATATTTTATATGTCCTCATAAAACGCGAATGACTTAATGGACTTTAGTATATGATGTATCATTAGATTAATTTAATATTATATGCAATATAACAACACAAATATTTTGGTATGTTGGTGGTGGTTGATAACCATTTTGTCTCTTTTATTTTTTATTCGTTAAAAACCTATGATATGGATATAAAATCGAAGGTCTGCTAATAAGATAATTTTAGATAAGAATTAAATAATAAATATAAATATATAAAAATGATAATGGTTAGGTACGCAATTTTTTTTTAAATTCAACTGAAACAGTTAAATATTCATCTTCAATTGTTTCCATAACGACTTTAGACCAGGTCGTCACCTATTTGGGCAGTCACCTTATCCCAAAAGACCAGGTTTACATGGTTCTTATCTAAGACGGAGACAGGTATTGTGGTTTGAGAAAAAATATAGTTGGGAGCTCATTATAATGGCATATCAACACTATTAATGAATAGGAGTATTTAGTGTCTGGAAAAAATGGAATTATCTAACTCTTTAATAGTCTTACATTTTGGCTTGATTTTACATTATTAGTTCACGTAACAAAAACGCTGCCGCGTCCTTGTATTTTTTTTGGTTTAATTTGCTCTAGACCCTTGTTATTACATAACATAAGGGCCAATGAGCTATATCACTTTAAATTTTTACATCGGACGGTTTCTTTGAAAAATAGCTGTGACAGATTGACAAACGAAAATATGAGTAATTTTAGGTAGTATATTTTTGTGCTGCGGGGTTTTAAAAGTATGTAATAAATAAAACTTGTTTTTAAACCAAAATAATCGCAAAATAGGTCATTAAAAATGCTCGAAAAATAAATCCATATTTCTTTTTAAACTAAAAGTTTATAATATAACAATATAAAGATTTGGTGGATATTTTAAACTTAATGAAACAGTCTCATAAGAAATTAGAAAGACCACGAAGAAATAAGACAAGTTAGATACTCTTAAATAATGACATTAGGTCGGAGCCCTGAAATAAAAAGGAGTATTCAAAAAGTAACGCAAGTTTGGATTGACTGGAAGCTGTGACAGCCAGGCTCTTTTGTAATTTTGTGGCAGAGAAGTTTTGGAACAAATTTCTGCTTTTGAAGGCTTAAACAAAATGTTAACCATGTAAAATTTTTCTGTCAAATCATATGGCTGTAATGTCTTAATGAATCCTTACACATTTGTTTATGCACTTCGTATTCATGTTTTCATGTTTTTTTTTACATCTTGACGGTTTTTCTCTGTTCAATAGGCTTGCATGTTCAGTATCCTGACTTACATTTTGGTATAGGTTTTAAATTTTGTTATAAATCTTTCTTCAGCGAAAGTTCAAGTATAACTTATGCTGTATTCTATCCCTCAAATTTTCATATTTTTAGTTCCGTGGCAAAATAGAAAACCCTTATAATTACATCATATCCGCTCATCCCTGTCTGTCACACCTTTGTAGTTTCTATGGTTTCAAGCTAAACTGTATCCAATTTTGCAAGTAGAAGGTTTATATATTAATACGTAGTTTATATTCAAATATTTTTTTAATTGACCTCCCCTAACGGATAAAGTAGAAGCGATTTTTTTCCTCACATCCCATCAAATGCGGCACAATTAGGGGTATAGGCCTTTTAAAACCTGGCATTTGAGGTTTTATTTACCATTTTTTATTTTCTAGTTCTATTGGCGAAATATTAAACTTTAAAATTAAATTAATTTTGTTTCAAATACATTTTTTTAAATTTTAATTGCATCAATAAATTTTGAGAACTATTGGCAATTTCCAAGTTATCATATTCATCCATATAACGTACCAAAACTACTTTTATTGCAATTTCAAATCAATATAAATATAAGATTTGAAATTATCTTTACACCTATGATGGCACTTAATTTACAAAATTTCATTGCAACATGAAATAATAAACTTTTTGCTGATCTGGTATGAAATGTCTCAGTAGGAAGATTGAGTTAAAATTGCGTATTTTAGCGCCCTTTGGCGATATAAGACATGTACATTAATTCAAGTGGAGAAAATAAGTTTTTTGAATTAACGCGTCAGTCAACTTATTTATAGACATATTTATATATATATATATATATATATATGGAACGCTCCACAGTCCCAGCTCTGTTCATTCTATCAAATTTATATATGTATTAGCCGTGTTACATCTTCAATTTTAATGCCCTTTGGCGATATAAGATATGTACATTAATTCTAGTAGAGAAAATAAGTTTTTTGAATTAACGCATCAGTGAACTTATTTATAGGCATATTTCTATATATATATATATATATATATATATATATATATACATATATATACATATATATATATATAAATATATATATATATATATATATATATATATATATATATATATATATATATAGAGTGGAAGGAATATTTTTGTCAGAATGGTGAATATCCTCATAAATATTTAAGCCACAAGTCAGTTTGTCTGTTAGTGTTATAAGTTATTTTGTTTTTCTACCACTGTAACAAAATAAGTGACAAAATATAAATATTTTGACTTAAGACATCTCTGTAAATAAAAAGCTGATTTAAATAAAAAATAGCTTAAGAGATTAATCGTCGTTTTCTGTCGAAAGTATTAACTATGTGAATTAATTGTAATGAAGAAATAATTAATTTATCATTAAATACTGAAAAAGATATTTCCGACTGTTTAAGATTATGTACCTCAAATTGAAAAACGGACTCCTTGTAATGTCATTCACGGTCTTTCTTCTTGTCCGTCCGTAGCAGCCAATTTTCTTAGAAAAAATGTGACAAATAATTTATGAGTTTTTGAATTAGTTCAAATATATGGGCAGAGTAATCTTATTAAACCTTATATTATGCACTAGCTAACATTTTAATACATTTTGTATAAATTTAAAAGAAAGGTACACAAATTACAAAAAAAAATCCTTTTTTTTTATTTTATGTATCATATGGAGTATAATTTAGGTAAGCTACTTAAGAAGAATAAAATAATATTTCATAATTTAAACTGCACATTGGAAAAAATATTCTAAAAAATACGCAAAAAAGGGAACTCCTCACCCCTCCTCTATTTTCATAACTATTGAACCTAAAATTATGAAGATATGGGACTGGTAAAATGTAACTGTATATTTACGTATAATTAATATTTACGTGAATAATTAATATTTCAAAATAGTTTAATTGAAATAATACCTAAACATAAATATTCGTAAGTGCCCCGATGTGTACATAACCATCAAAGATCTAGTTCTTTTTACATTCGTTAAGTTTTTTTTGTTTAGTTATTTGTAATAATTTGCCTTCAATAATAATTTACAATTCATGAAATAAATATTCCGGTAAAAATAAAACCCTCTAACTTATACCCAAGCCACAATAAAGGAGTAAGAAATTGATTACATTTAAAAACAAGTTTTTTTATTTATAAAAATAAATTAAAATCCGCCTGACCTTCTTTTTACCTAGCACATTTTCAAAACTTTTCTCGTACATCACAAATTTTAACATGAAATTAGTAAAGTCTCTTTAAGTCCGAGACCAAATAAAAAGCAATCAAATCCAAAATTGACAATCTTGACAGCAGTGAAAAACCACCGATATACAAAACATCGCAAGGAAAGTAGAAAAGAAGATGACGGCCGCTGATTAAAGTGTCAATAAATTGAACCTACAGCCTTCTTTTAAATTGACGACGGGTCATTGCTTAACCGAAACATTATGTAAGTAAAGTAAAATATTTTTCGGAAATATAATATTGGAAATGTAAGTTAAGAAATTTAATTAAAATGACATAATTTTACAATATTTTTGTTACGACGTCCTTGTGATCTCACAATTGAAATTCTTACTAAAAATTAGATAAAAAAACTCGCATAAAATCCTTCGCCTGTACATTTTTCGGAAAAGCTTACAGCATTTGAATGATGGCTTGCAATATTTCTATCGACAGACAATAATTCACATATTTGTATATAATGACATAAAAGAAAAATTAAAATGTGAATAAATTAATTTGATTCACTATAATCCTATAAAATTGCGCTAATATTAACTACAATAATCATTTATTCGGTTAATAAGAGTAATTATTTATTGTATTGACATATTTTATATTTATGGTAAACAAATTGTGAAAAACCCGTTGCACAAGATCAAACTCGGTCCCTCGTCGAAAACACACTGCACCTCGAGGACTCCTTGATGGAACTTACAAATAGGCCATGAATTCGCATATCCCGAATTTTTTTAATTCCGAAATTTCACAATGATGATCGGATGATAACCGGAATTGAAGTGTAATATTGTAATTCCGGTATTAGAACAAAACTTTGAAAATTCATTTATATTACTCCGCACTAATTATCCTGCGATTATTTTCACTTACATTCGAGTCGCTCCATTTTTTTCCTGAATGTCATCATTTGCATCCGAGATTTAAATAAACCGGTCACTAGACTAAGACGCCACGCATATTAGATACTACCTAATGCGCCTTTTAAACAGTAAATGTACAAGCAAGAAATATTTGTATTATTTAAGTGATTAAGGTATCATTTGCAAGAATGATTAACCTATTATTAGCAAGAGTGATTATAATATTATTTGCTTAAAACTTAGTTTGTTGCGAAGGCCATATTGAATTGGTGCATTATACATTCATTTGTATTAACGATGACAAGTGTATCTCTCATTAGCAACCATAGCAAAATCAATATGTCAAAAGGTAGTTTTATAATTCCCCACTAGATGGCAAAATAAACTGTGTTTTATTTTTTTTTTCATCCGCAGCTTTAGTGACTGCTTTATTTTCACTACCAGACTCTTTTTCAGATAAAATATTTAGGTGTTTCAAGATCTACAAAATATTACTCAAACACAATATAAGTTTTCCCATACGAAAAATGAGCAGAATTTCTAGTTAATATTTAAAAATATGGTATAAAATAATAACCTCTTGCAGGCCAACAATCAATATTTGAACAACAACTATAATACAGTAATTTTTCCTTTTATTAAGGCATATGACATATTTTCTTAAGGCGATGAAAATGCAATGGGTGAAAATGAACTTTAAAACTGTTATGCTAGACTAGAACAGTAATTTTTCCTTTTATTAAGGCATATGGCATATTTTCTTAAGGCGATGAAAATGCAATGGATGAAAATGAAATTTAAAAGTGTTATGCTAGACTAGAACATAAATACGTAAGCTAAGTGGACATCTTTCTTTGCTCCATTTAACGGTCAATATATATCCATTAAGAAAAGTTTGCTAAGACATCACATCTTTGTTACATTTATGATCATATTAAATCACAAGTTAGGCGCAAGCTATATCATTCCTTAAGATGTATCTCAATAAAATAATAAATTATAAACATAAGAATTTTCTCTTAACTGCATTTATCCTTAATCCTATGTTATCCTAAACACATTACATTTTATAACGTAAACTTACATATGTTAAACATTTTACGACTTAATCCACGTCTTTTACAAACATATCTTAAACATATCATATACCTCCTAAGTTTGATTAACATACTTATATCTTTAAGTGTAAATATGAAATAATACTAACCTGCACTCAACAAATAATCAGGACTCCGTAACGGAATACTTTGGTGTATGATTGCGAAAAACATTTTATGGAAAAAAAATCAGTATGCTAAACACCTTTAAAATCGATATACTCATAACTTATACTATGACTCATAATATATACTTTTGACCCCGACATAATATTTACGACCCTGATATAATATTTATGATCTTAAGAAAATGGGTACAACTCTCAGCATAGATTATGTGTCATCATCTACTGATACGTGTTCCTTCTATTTAATATGCTAAAGTATTTTGTCAGACAGATTTTCGTCAGTTCAAATTCCTAACCTTGTAATTTGCTTATTCTGGAACTTTGCTCTTAAAGTAATCCTAGTCTCCTTATACTTAGACGTAATATTTCAATATATGAATATTCCGTCGCTCTTTATACCACAGTGCTAAATAATTAAAATAAATTTGACTTTGACATTTGAAATGAGTCGCTAATAAATATATTCAAAGTTCGCATTAGGCATTTCATATTTTCCTAATTTTGTCTCTTTCCTTCATAATTTTATTAACATAATATCTTCTCGTTACCTTAATATAAATAATTGTTTTTTTCTTGCTATATTCTGAAGTTTAAAGGGACGAATATAATAACTATTCTCTTTAGTTAAGACTTGAGGGCCAAACTAGAATCTAATTAAAATCTCGAACTTGAATGAAAATATTATAAATTCTGCATTCTGAAATGTTTAACTAATAAGATAACATTTACTACTGATTTTATATTGATCACATACTTACTTGATACGTGGATGATTTAATTCGATGATACTTACGTCAATTATTCTAGAATTTGCTGGACAGTTCGATCCGCATCAATATAAGAATGGCTGCTGTGTAATGTCATTGTTGTGACATTTGTTTGTTGGTCGCGAAATATTCTTGTTCAATAACTATGTTTTAACTTAACGGTTATAAAGGTTATAATATTTGGCCTTGTTATAATAAAATAGGGCGGGTAAATTATGGAAACCAGAACCATTATTCGTTTGAGCATATAAAATGACCATAGATAAAATAATACTTCAATTTTTTTTCATACTTTTAACTTTTGATCGAGGCAATAAATATTTTTAATAGCTATAATAGTATATTAATTTGGACTAAAAAATTAAACAAATTTATTCATTCACATCCTTTAAAAACACTAAAACTATTTGAATACTTTGTTTCCATATTGATGTAAAATTAAAGAAAGCTAAGGAATACATAGGTGAACATATAAAATAAATGAATCAGGAGAGAAACCAAAATGTCCTAATAAAAATATTCTAATAATAAGATGCATAAAATGGAAAAAGGCGCAGTAGCCACTGTGTTGCCGCTTTCAAAGTGGAATTAATTGTATTATATGGGGTACAAATTAAAAAAAAAGAAAATGTGAAGATCCCAAAAAATTCTCTAAAATTTTATATAAAATAGTCTTATAAATATTATGAAAGATGTTTGCAAAAATATGTGACCATCTACCTTCGAAGCCCTTAAAGTCGAAATTAGGAAAAAATAACGTCACTAGAGGTTTACCTAAATTTTACCGAAAATCTATAGTGATGACACCGTGGCAAGCTGTTGATCAAATCGCTCACAGATACTTAAGGAGCGAATTATATGATCGTGAAAAACGTGAACCGTAATAATTAAATTAATTTCCTATCGATTTTGCACCCGCACTCAAGTGAAGAAACATCGTATTATATTCTTATGGCGGTTTCGCCCGCCCGTGACTTTATAAGCCGCGTCACGTAATGGTACTGGTACACAGGGAATGGGTAATAGTATTAGCACAAGGCAACGGGGATATCACCTACAATGTACCTTACCCGCTCTGTGTGCCGACACCATTGCCACGACTGGTCGCGAGAAGCTACCATTACTGCTGATATTTTAATACTAACGTAATCGCACTCAGAGTTAAACGACAGTTATCAAAGCAAATTACGAAACATAAATCACGTGAAAACTATTAAACCGATTTACCGTAAACGGCTACGGCAAATAGTTTTTTTTTAGTTTATATGTAATATTTGAACAAGCAGAAAAATTCGAAATAAATTCTGTTTAGTTTAAGTATCTCTTTTTTTCACAATTAAATTAAACTACGTGATGTAGTATTATTTCTACTTTCATTAATTTCTTTACCACGACCTAGGTTTCGTATTACAACATCTTCAGGTGGGATATTAGCAAAGATAATATCCCACCTGAAGATATTGTAATACAACGAAACCTAGGTCGTGGTAAAGAAATTAAAGAAAGTAGAAATAATACTACATCACGTAGTTTCATTTAATTGTGAATAATGAATTTCTACAAAATTAACGCCAAATATATTCAATCTCTCGTTTTTATTTAAGGTCAACAAAAATCAAATGGCATATTTCACTAATAGGGTGGTGGGTAATCCTAAATTTGCGGTTATTAATAAAATATTGTGAAAATATAAGTTAATTAAAAATCAGAAGTGAAATAAATTGTAACCATTGATTAACAAAAAAGCGAGTTATCTTATAACTGGCTTCTTTTCACAGAGTTGGTATGGCTCCCTTCTTCATTTACTTTGTTATAATTCAGTGATAATTGAAAAATTACAAAATTAAATCACAGTTAAATGTTGCTGAATTTAATTTTTTGTATCTCGCTCAGCTTTTGAGACTTGTCAATGAATATATATATATATATATATATATATATATATATATATATATATATATATATATATATATATATATGTATATATATATATTTATATATACATATATATATATATATATATATATATATATATATATATATATATATATTTATATATATATATATATACAAGTTTTAAGTTACTAGTAACCTGCCAGAACTTCAATAAATTGACTATACCATTTTTGCGCCACACACTTTTTCAACTTAAAACTGTAGCTTATCCAAAGAACTTAGATAAATGCTCTTAGAGACTTTTCTTTAGCCCTTTTGGATTTCTTACGTAGTATTAGTGTTTTTGTAATAGTTGTTTATTATATCAGTCTGATTAAAAAATATAACAATATCTTCTATATTGTCGGTCAAATAAACAGATAATTTCCAATAAATAGTTGAATTTTACCGTGTCGCAGCATGTACTCCAGAATGAGTGTTCAGTTCACGTAGTTAAGGTTCACATATATTTTAGTTCAAATCTGAACCTTTTTCTTTCATTGCATTGCTGACCTAACTCCTACCTAACATATTTAATTTAAGCATATTTATATACAATATTATATTTATGTTCAAGTCTCAATAAAAATTTTTCTTTTTATAATCAGCTATCTCACAATTAATACACTCAGAATTGCATCGAAAATTATCAGACCATGTCCAAAATTAACCGTCGCTTTAACCTGGGCGAACCAACCTCAATACTTCACGAATTTTCTAGAACACGTTATGCGTACTACTATTTTTAACTAAAACCATAATATATATTGAGAAATCTTGAATAAAATCCTGTTTATTTTTCTGGTACGTATAAAATATTTTTGATAAAACTTAACCTTAAAGTGATCTGAAATTTAATTTTATATTGATAAAAAACAACATTTTATTTTTTACACTACTTTTACTGGTCAGATATAAAGAGCAAACAACGCGACTTTCAATCCTTTTCTGAAGGTTAATTAATCCTTGATAAAATCATAAAATATAAAATGCTTTGGAAAATATTAATGCAAACATAAAACACTTACTCTGATTAAAACCTTTGAGAAATTTCTCGTCAATACTTGAGTTTACTTACCAAAGTAGTTTCGTCTTATAGAGAAGACTTTATCAACTTTTCCCTAGTATAAATTTGTTATTTTTTTATAAATGAAGAGGATTTGAATGGTTTATTACAGAAGTATATATAATCCTAAGGTCCATTAAACCTTTCAGAGGATTTTCCTCAGTAAAGTCATAAAACTTTCGCAATTTCTTAAGTTTAATTTTGTTTAATCTAATCTTTGTGTAATTGAAACAAAATTTTTGTTTATTTTGTTTTCGTATTAAAGATTGTTAAAAGAATTTTAATTTCTCATTATTGTCGTAATTATTATAATAATTTCTCATTTTTAATTAATATTTCGTTCATTTATTACAGACTCATTTCATGCAATATAGTTACTATAGTTACAAAATCACCGCTATATGGAAGATTACAGTCATCAAATCTTTAAGAATTTTATCGGTATATACAGTCTATGATAAGAATATTATTATTTTTTTTAGCTCTTTAGAGTCTACATAAGGGAAGTCCAATTAAAAGCTGGCCTATTTATTGAGTTGTTCGTTGTTTATTAAATGATAATATTCTTAACACTTTTTATTATTTTTGCTATTAATTTACACTAACCATAATTTAAGCAAATTAAAAAGTAGTTTTATTATTCTCCGCTAGATAGAAGTATTTTTTTTAATAAATGTCTTTATTTTAATAATGTATTTATAGCAACACAATCTTGTTATTATTTGTCAGGCTCTAGCGCATCCCTTAGCTTAAGTTCGAAAAATTTGGGAAGTGAAAGTAATACAATTTTATTACCAGAAAAGTGGGCAAAATAGCTAATAATTTAGAAAATAGAAAATATGAATTTTTGCGAGTCATTGACTATGACCTAAAATAGTTAGGAAAACTTTTGATGATTAAGTATGCTTAATAAAGTAGTTTGGCACTACCTAGAATGGTTTAAACCATAAACCATTCTAGATAGTGCCAAACATATATTAAAATCAAATATGTTATATGATGATATAATAATTTCTTCTCTGTATGTTCTACTTGATATAGAAATGCATAGTTATTAAAGAATAATACTATGGAATTTTATGTAATAAAACTTATTATACTCATAATTATAGCATTTTTTACCAATGTCACTTGAGGCCCAGTTTGTTTTCATAGTAAAAGTTGATTACCCGATATCTCCGTACTTAATTGCTCAAATCTGAATTTGAGTATCTAACAGTTAGACAAAAGTGTTATCCAATACCAGGACAAAAAGTTAAAACTCGTCTATATGGGTTGCCTGAAGAACCGTGTATTTTTATTTTTTGAGTGGTACTTAAACTTAAGGCTACAATTCAATTTCTGTAATAACCATACGGTCCCTAAAAATGCAAAAAAGCCTAATTGAATTCACCAGGGAGTGGGAGGTGCTAATTAGTTTATATTAAGTTCCGAATACTTTTATATTTTTATACAAAATAATTTGGCAAACAATAGACATTGCATAATACAAATGTAATAAAAAGCAGATGAAAGAAAAAATGAAATCGCGTTTTAATTAAATGTACGAGTATCTGTTTCGCCTATTAAAGGAAAATTTATACTTCATTAAAAACTGGTGGAATTACAGAACCGTATGTTACCAAGTACTTTTACTAAATAATAAATCTAAAAGTATTTCTTTAATGAAAAACCGTAAAACGTGAAACAGTAAGGAGGCATATTTTGATTTTCCTGAAATATTTACAGACGGCTCTAAATTTCAGAATATTTTCAAATACTTTGACACTTTTAAATATAAAGGCGGCGCAGTTAAATTGTTTTTCAGCCTTCTTATTGAAATGTATATTCTTGTCGAATATTTTTCAAAACCAGGAAATTATAAATTTTAATTTGATTGTTTTGTTTTATTTCTACACGCACAAAATTGTCTAGATTACCGTTATGAATCTCAAAATCATTTTATTTGTCATATTTAGCTAATTCTGCTTAAGAAACGTCTGTAAATAAGCAAAATTTATTTCAGTATTAAATACAAATAGAGCTACGAAATGAAAAAGGAAAATTATGAAAATCTATTTGATTATAACTACATAGTTATAATTATTGTAATAAAGACAACGATTCGTATTCTATACCTACATAAGCAAAATGGTCTATATAATTGCAATGAATCCCAAAAAAATTGTATTAATCATTTGTGCCTAATTCTGTTTAAGCAATGTCTTTAGATTAGCCAAATTATTCTCTGGACCAAATATTAGTAGAGTTATGAAATGAAAAAGGAAAATTATGAAAATCTCTTTAATAATAACTATGTACATTGCAATAAAACAGCGATTTGTATTCTATTCCCACATAAGCAAAATGGTCTATATAATTGCTATGAATCTCAAAAATTTTGTATTAATCATCTGTGCGTAATTCTGTTTAAGCAATGTCTTTAGATTAGCCAAATTATTCTCTGGACCAAATATTAGTAGAGTTATGAAATGGAAAAGGAAAATTATGAAAATCTCTTTAATAATAACTATGTACATTGCAATAAAACAGCGATTTGTATTCTATTCCCACATAAGCAAAATGGTCTATATAATTGCTATGAATCTCAAAAATTATGAATTAATCATTTGTGCCTAATTCTGTTTAAGCAATGTCTTTAGATTAGCCAAATTATTCTCTGGACCAAATATTAGTAGAGTTATGAAATGAAAAAGGAAAATTATGAAAATCTCTTTAATAATAACTATGTACATTGCAATAAAACAGCGATTTGTATTCTATTCCCACATAAGCAAAATGGTCTATATAATTGCTATGAATCTCAAAAATTTTGTATTAATCATCTGTGCGTAATTCTGTTTAAGCAATGTCTTTAGATTAGCCAAATTATTCTCTGGACCAAATATTAGTAGAGTTATGAAATGGAAAAGGAAAATTATGAAAATCTCTTTAATAATAACTATGTACATTGCAATAAAACAGCGATTTGTATTCTATTCCCACATAAGCAAAATGGTCTATATAATTGCTATGAATCTCAAAAATTTTGTATTAATCATCTGTGCGTAATTCTGTTTAAGCAATGTCTTTAGATTAGCCAAATTATTCTCTGGACCAAATATTAGTAGAGTTATGAAATGGAAAAGGAAAATTATGAAAATCTCTTTAATAATAACTATGTACATTGCAATAAAACAGCGATTTGTATTCTATTCCCACATAAGCAAAATGGTCTATATAATTGCTATGAATCTCAAAAATTATGAATTAATCATTTGTGCCTAATTCTGTTTAAGCAATGTCTTTAGATTAGCCAAATTATTCTCTGGACCAAATATTAGTAGAGTTATGAAATGAAAAAGGAAAATTATGAAAATCTCTTTAATAATAACTATGTACATTGCAATAAAACAGCGATTTGTATTCTATTCCCACATAAGCAAAATGGTCTATATAATTGCTATGAATCTCAAAAATTTTGTATTAATCATCTGTGCGTAATTCTGTTTAAGCAATGTCTTTAGATTAGCCAAATTATTCTCTGGACCAAATATTAGTAGAGTTATGAAATGGAAAAGGAAAATTATGAAAATCTCTTTAATAATAACTATGTACATTGCAATAAAACAGCGATTTGTATTCTATTCCCACATAAGCAAAATGGTCTATATAATTGCTATGAATCTCAAAAATTATGAATTAATCATTTGTGCCTAATTCTGTTTAAGCAATGTCTTTAGATTAGCCAAATTATTCTCTGGACCAAATATTAGTAGAGTTATGAAATGAAAAAGGAAAATTATGAAAATCTCTTTAATAATAACTATGTACATTGCAATAAAACAGCGATTTGTATTCTATTCCCACATAAGCAAAATGGTCTATATAATTGCTATGAATCTCAAAAATTATGAATTAATCATTTGTGCCTAATTCTGTTTAAGCAATGTCTTTAGATTAGCCAAATTATTCTCTGGACCAAATATTAGTAGAGTTATGAAATGAAAAAGGAAAATTATGAAAATCTCTTTAATAATAACTATGTACATTGCAATAAAACAGCGATTTGTATTCTATTCCCACATAAGCAAAATGGTCTATATAATTGCCATGAATCTCAAAAATTTTGTATTAATCATCTGTGCCTAATTCTGTTTAAGCAATGTCTTTAGATTAGCCAAATTATTCTCTGGACTAAATATTAGGAAAGTTATGAAATGAAAAAGAAAAATTGTAAAAATTTCTTAAATAATGACTGCATAAATGTTAATAAAGACGACAATTTATTTTGGAAATTCATATTTCATTGTATAAAGTTATTTTCTCGTTCTCCTTTTTAGTCAATATTAAATTAATCTCGCCAGACTTATTCAAAAATGTTAAGTCGGTCAACGTGCGAGGAAAAGGGTTATGCTAGGAATGTGTCTGAAAGATAAAATCGGAAATGAAAAAGCCCGTTGGAAAACCAAGGTAGTCGATGTAGAACTTAACGTGAGCAAACTGAAGTGGC
Organism: Druceiella hillmani; assembly: GCA_039881145.1. NCBI lineage: Eukaryota > Metazoa > Arthropoda > Insecta > Lepidoptera > Hepialidae > Druceiella > Druceiella hillmani. The sequence goes on from JAYKKI010000015.1 coordinate 909,397, forward strand.
AATGGGCTGATTGGATTTTCCGAATAAACAACAACCGACTGGATAGACGAATTTTCAAGTTAAAGCTTACGAATCTCTTGGCGAAGCGTAGAACACCCCCCAACTAAATTAACAAGTGATCTAAAAAAGTTGGCGACAAGCGGTTGGATAAAAAAGGCGAAACACCGTTTGCGGGTGGCGCACCTTAGGAAAGGCCTATGTCCAGCAATAATTAGTTACAGGCTTTGATGACGTTGATATCACTATATTCCTGCAGCTTAAGCAGTTTTCATTTGTTATCCTTAACACATAAAGATATTTTCATCGTAATTAAGTTTTTCTCCTACGAAATAATACTCTCATAATTTATCTCATTTATTAAAATATATTTATTGATTATTGTTAAATCCTAAACAAGCAGAAAAAATACTTGCTGATGAGTTTCTAGTAGATAACATTTAGTCCAGAGAAGCCCAACAGCTACAATATCGCAATACATGATCCATGATGATAAAACGAACGCGTAATTATATTCTCCCTAGAGGATAAAATAATCGATATGCTCGAATGTATTATCTCTGCACTAAGCAGTGTTTTGGTTCTGGGCTTAATTCCTTAAGCCGTGCTCAAAACCATGTCAAACGAAATCTTATGATATTTGAAAAGTGTAGTGTTTATTTTAAAAGAAAGAAAATAATAACTGCTCTTTTCTGACTGTAATGAGCGATCTTACTGCAAGAGATCAGATAGAAAACAATATTTAAATTCACAATTAAATGAAACTACGTGATGTAGTATTATTTCTACTTTCTTTAATTTCTTTGCCACGACCTAGGTTTCGTTGTATTACAACATCTGCAGGTGGGATATTAACAAAGATTCTTTGTTAAAAAAACAAAGATTCTTTGTTAGAATCTTTGTTAATATCCCACCTGAAGATTTTGTGATACAACGAAACCTAGGTCGTGGTAAAGAAATTAAAGAAAGTAGAAATAATACTACATCACGTAGTTTCATTTAATTGTGAATAATGAATTTCTACAAAATTAACGCCAAATGTATTCAATATTTAAATTATCACACTTATTTTAGCAATATAAAAATAATGTTATCCCTGTTTCGTCAAGTTTATACAGCTCTTAAATTGAGAAATATTTTGTTACTAAATATGAACGGAAATTATTGAAGTGTGAAAATGCATGAAATTTTGTAAGCATTACCATCAATTTGTGAGCATCTGCCGAGTTTGCATCTGGTTCGTATCTTTATATGTATATTCTATGACATTCCTTTATCGTGCATATCTGGAAGTGTCTCAGTTGTATAACAAATACCGTCCTGGATATAGCCGTTTTCTTCTTTTCGTTTGAAACCCCCGAGAAGGTAAATGTTGAACTTTTGGATAGTTCATTTACTACTCCACTCACTCTTCTATTTAATGATTATTATAATTGTTGTGCGATTATTTTTTCTTTCAGAACATGCATTTCCATTACCAAGAAAATTCTATGAGAGCCTTTATTGTAAATAGACTTTTATATAAAAAGCCTTTGTTCTAGTCACAATTTAATTCAATTTTGTATATTTTCAGGATTATTCTCCAATCGAAGTAATTTTACACAATTGAAGTAATTTTACTCACTTTTTGTGGTTCTATACACCAAATGGAAAAATCAAAGTCCTTATGATATTACTCACGTTTCCGTATGTTCACCCCCAAACGCTATTTTTCTCAAAAAGAGTTGACTTAAAAAACTGAAAATTGGCATGGTAAATAAATGTATGTATATTTGAAAATAGTAAACATTGACACACTTTGTAGCATTTTAGAGGGAAGGAAGTTGATATTAATTGATAGATTTGGTATAAATGGCATCACTTGAAACGACGAGCTACAAAGATTCTAAAACTGCAATATCTGAATTATGCGTAAAATACTTCTAGGGATATTGTTAAAAAAGCTGTCAAATAAAATTTTCCTCTCTCTTATCTCCAAAACGTTTTAAAAACTAAACTTTTAAAGAAAAACAAGGTTATCAAAAGTTTTTCCAAAATTTATTGGAAACTATAGCTATTTCCATACATTTCAATATTTCCAATATTTTTTATGTCCTTAAAAGTTATACCAGCAATATTTTGACATGAAGAATAATAAAAATTTTGCTGACTGCATAATTAATTTACTTAGAAGTCATTTATTTTCTAAAGATGTGGTCTCTCAGTTTTTCTGAATCTAAACAAAATATTTTTTTCGAAATTATCAGCTCCAGTTTCACTTCTTGCAAACTCGTTAATTGAAATTATGTCGTGGCTTACGAAAATCTCAAATATGTGACATAAAATTCAGTATAGAATAGTTTTAAATTTCATGAAAAAAAAAACCATTTCAATTTCAAATATATGCTAACTGTTAATTTCATGTCAAATTTTATCCTAACATAACTATTTACTATTTAGCCAAAATTACAGATATACAGATGGACAAGCGGGTGACCTTATACGGTTTTTTTTTTGAGGTTTAGAAGCATTAAAAACAACCAATGGCTCGCGCAACAAGATTTTTGTACCTACTTCGAAGTGAAATTGTTTTATTTATCATAGTAATTATCTAATATGACATCCTTAATTCTAAATATTTAATTATATCTAAGATAATTAAGTAGGGTGATTATCGAAACTAGCTTAATAGCTATGACATCTAAAAACACCGTTACGTAGACCCGTGATCTCCTACTACCTTTGTTTATATTTCTAAAAACCCTATATATCTCCAAAATTTAGGTTCAGTAGTTTAAATAAAACTCGCAAATAAGAGTAGAAGGACATAGCTTTTTTACATATTTTGTATAAAATAATTTTGTGACCGTTATGTCTATCCCTTGCAAACTATACTTTATGGCATAAAAGCTTACTTAATTTTTTTTCAATACTTAATACGCCACACAAACACCCCTGTTTCCTTTCCCATCCACTAAAATAAGCATACTATTATTTTTAAATGTTAACTATTAATAAATATGTTAATTAATATGCTTTATTACTACACCATATTGTTTATTTCTATATCATATGGTTTCTGAAAAATACGGCTGTAACAGACGGACAGGCGAACGCGAAGCTATGTTTAGAGATCTTATAAAATAGTATTTGCTCCATTTTTCCTTTCTTACGTACGTTTCTAGCCTTTATTAACATTGTTTTAAAATAAATAATATATTTATTAAAACGAATGTCAATACATCTACTTAGGTGCTCTATCGTTGAGTCCAACACAAATAATAACAAACACTTCACAGCCAGATTGTTAACGCACACTCGCCGATAGGGGGCGCGCGATAACAGCGATAACGCAGGTGTTAATTGAATGAATGACTAATGGTCCACTTGCTCGAACTCCACAAAATCAATATGTTTACATGCATTACCGCCCTGCTGCGCAGTATTTTGTTGATGGATTTAATCTCGTTGAGCGATAAGGCCTTTAGAATAAATGCTGTTTTAGTGGTGTTTTGGTGCGACTAACCAGAAATATTATTTCGTCAGATAGAATTTTTATTTCTCAGATAATTTTTTATTCGATATTGAATTTAGTAGTATTAAATTCAGCAATAAATTTTTAATGAGCAATAATTTCAAAGTTTTCCTTTGATTTCTAGGGAATACGTTTTATTTTAGTCAACCTAAAATATAGCAACTGTAAATTATTTTTCTCGTTAAAACGCAGTGTTTTTTGTTTTTAGGTGGTTTTTACGTAATACCACATGATATTATTTTTGTGAAAACAAATGTGTTTCCACGAAAAAAATTATCAAGTATGTGAAGAACTCATACTACTTGTCAAGTATGTAAAGAACTAATGAAATGAGACTTACATATACATTTAGGTACTTATAAACGTTTAAGTATACGTAGTATTTCCATTAAACAATTTACAAATATTAATTTTATGTGAAATACAGACTAGGACACTCTTCGGTGATTGGCTGAAAAGACTGGTACTAAAACGAAATAAAAAGTTACCTGAGTGAAAACAAAAATAAAAGTTCGAGATTCCTCTCGAGACTAAAAGTGTCCAATAACACTTAGAACTTTTGACTCATTTTCAGTAAACTGCTCTTAGCGCTTGTTGCTGATAGCGGTACTTATATTTCTGGAGAAACGATCTTCATAATCAATTTAAAAACTTTGTGTAGTTTTAGACTTCAAGGCAAAATAAAATCTTAGAAAAAATATTATCTTCATTACTTTGAATTTAGTATCTTGAATATATATTCAGTAATAATATCCCCGCCTCTCTCTTGAGACTTTTGATGTGAAACATACAAGATGATATAAGTCAAAAGCTGCCAAATTATTATCAGTGATTACCAAGTTTGTTTACGTGTGCTCCAAGCGTAAAGTTTACATAACCGAATATTAAATACATTAAGTGGTTGTACAGCATACACGATGAAGGACAGGATGAAGGACAGCATAAAATTACCATGTAACATCAACATCCCTTAAAGAAACCTGTAAGTTTTTAAATAATTTACAAACGCACCTTAATTTTTTTTTGCAAAGTTGTATCCTGAAATCACAAGTGGAACAATAGAAATATCAATATTTACAATAAAATACAGTCACAAAAACCGAAAAAAGCTCTAACTAATCGATCATAAAAATGTTTACTTTAAAAACGACTGTTACCCGTAGTTTTTATTAAATTGGAAAAATGTAATATTATACATTATTTGGAATATAAAAATATAATATTACACCAATATTATTACGTTATATCCTAAAGAAGGCCATGGCTTTAACCAAAAGAGATCGATATATTTACATTATAGCACTACGAAGAAGAAACATTCATTTTGATAACAGCACTGAATTAAAGTCGATGTCTTTTTTTTCTTTCTTTTATTCCATGGCCTCTCCAGAGGGAAATTTTGCCAGTGTCAAGTTTAGAATTGTTGGTTAGGCAATACTAATTAGATCATACTCCGAATATCTGTTACTATCGCTTGATAATAAAAATAAATTAAAGAGTAAAACAAGTAGTTACTATGGAATAAATCAAACGAAAATATAAATAAAAATAAATTTGTAGATAATACATAGGTGACACCAGTATATAGACGAATAATAAGTTTAAACATATATATATATATATAATGAATAGAACAGGTTTTATGATGTCTTTAGGATGTCGTTCTTTCTTTTGTACTGAATTATTAAGTCTATAATCTTTATTACCAACGGATAGAAGTGTTCTAATATTAGTAATTGATTTTTTCGTTTTAAAAATGTATCAATGAATGAAGCAAATTTGTTATATACTACAAATTTCCTTTACTTTTTGGCACGCAATATGACTTAGATCGCCCTCAACAAACCTACAATCGCAGGCTGGAGACTCTGACTTAGATAAATGAGTGATAATAGAACGGTAACCCAAAAGCATGCCAGATGCTATTGAGATTTCTTATCGAGAAAAAATAAATTTTGAAAACCATAGTTTTCAAGGAACACAAGATTGGATCTAAAAGTATCTCGTATCCGTGATCTGGAAGGATCTTTCTCATGACCTCTGCCAATCAAAGACCATTCAGGAATGAGTCAGGGGAAGAAGATCCTCGATGAAATTTAACGTCAATGTTATTTCAAAATTTATTTTTAATTCCTTTAATTAATGGCTTCATATTTCAAAAGCGATCGATACCGAATATATTTTTTAATCGTTTCAAAAAGTTATTATGCACTTTATTAGATTTTTATCGTCATTTTTATTTCTTTTCAACGACTATTAGAAATATAACCTATTGAAAACCTAAGACCTATTAAAAATATAACATATGCCCATTTTTTAAGACATATTTCATTTCGTTTTATGATTGCAAATTGTATTTAATTTTTTGCGTTTCCCAGTTTTCTAGTGCTGGAATTTTGCTTTTAATATTCTAAAAATATGACTATTTTAAAAATAACATTCTATTTCTGTAAAGCTACGCCCATTTTCACTGGCCTACTTTAAATTCATAATTTCTGCAGTGTATAAATTATATACAAATTAATTCCAAAAGAAAAACTGTACTATCTATAAAGTATTCGACAACAAAACTATTATGGAACTAATAGCAAAGAGACTATCATGGAACTAATGATAAAAGTCTCTTATGGAACTAATAGTAAAAAGACTCTTATGAGATTAATGGTAAATAGACATGGCATGTTAATGTAGTATTCTATTACCGTTGCCTAATACTAATTTTAAAACTATTAATATGGCTTCAGAATTAGTAGGTAGGTCCACATCTGAGCAGAAAATTAGTTTGAAGCAAATTTTGATTGGTTTGTATGATGATTTGCTTTATATATTAACACTGTTACGTCTTCATTGTGTATGACAGGATTAAGAAAAATAGATTTATGCTAGCAGTATATTACAATATCGGCTAGCAGTATATTAAAATATCTAGCAGTATATTAAAATATCATCAGACTTATGAAAATGTTTCCGGAACAATGTGATGATAAAATACAAATACAAGGTGATCCTATATATTTGTTTTCCTTTTGAGCTGATATCTTGAGCTGATGATATCTATATTATTTTGAGATAAAAATATGTTACACCGGAAGGTGTACTATCTTTAGGTCTCTTGAACAAATTGTATATAAAAAGCAGTTCACTAAAAATCAAGATAAAACTAAGAACACGAAATTCAATAAAAGGGCACGCAAAGGTAAATGTTTGAATCTGGTGGATATTAATTGAAAAAATCGTCCCCAATTCCATTTACATAGACTTGCAATTCAACGTTGTTAACGATCCGACAACGAAAAGGACACTATTTGCATGTAATAAAAACGTTGTACCTATTAAATTTGTTTAAAAGAAGAATTAAATTCACTTTACACAATAAAGTCAATGTTAATATTTTTATTTTAAGCGTACACAATCATGAGAAGGAATGAACTACGTAACATCTTAGTTTCATTGAAAATAAAAATCTTGAAACGCATTCATAGAGGAATTACATTTATTGGAAAGTAATTTGGAAACTGTTTAATCGTGAACTTATAAATTTTAAAAGGAATTTATAATTTTTCGGTATACACAGTTTAGCAAAATAGAACTTCTAAGTTAAGGAAATTAAATTTCCACTGATCGTTGGTATAGAAACTCTAGGATGGAAAAAAAACTGGAATTCCCTATGGAGAGTAAGACGGGAGATAATGCTGAGAAGAACGAGAGATTACAAAGGTTACCATGCCTAAGAAGAAAAACCCTCCAACTTTTAAAAAAATAAAATGAGCATATTACTGTCCTAACTGATTATATGATCAAACAAACAATAAGAACGTGGAATATAATGAATCTAAACATTTTAAACATGACCTTACGTCGATTTTACACATTCACCATTCCAACTCTCCACACAGCTTTTGATATTTCACGCCCTTGACTACCCGATATAATTTATCATAGCATTAATCCCAAATGTACGATTGCTCTCTACGCAATTTGTTAGACACTTGCAGAATAGAGCGGGCGAAAGCTCTCTGAAAGCTCCCGGAGCGATTTACGTCAACGCAATTGAGTTTATTGCATTTTGGCGTTCATCTTCACTCAATAAGCGCCCCTAACTCGCTTCTAGTTCAATATTGATGCATTAGCTTTCATAAAGCGAAGGGGTGGTTATTTTTAGACCACTCTTAAGATAGAACTTTTACTTCGTTAAGGGTTGAATTGAATCGTTTTTACCACATGTATAGAGAATTTAGAATACCGTAACCGTAATTTAGTTTGGAATCTGTAACCGTTACTTGGAAACTTAACGTAACAGATTTTTATATTAGACTCACGTTATTTTCATTATTTTAATTTTATAAAAGTACGAAGTACCTCATTCATGTGATTACATTTTTAAATATTCGTGATATTTCCTTTTTATTTAATACCTTGCTCTTAGTTTTAATACTCGAGTTTTAATGCTTGCTCTTAGTTTTAATGCTCGAGTCTTAATGCTTGCTCCTAGTTTTAATACTTGCTCTTAGTTTTAATGCTCGAGTTTTAATGCTTGCTCTTACTTTTAATGCTCCAGTTTTACTGCTTGCTCTTAGTTTTAATGCTCGAGTATTAACGCTTGCTCTTAGTTTTAAAAAATCGGCCAACGTATTTATTAGGTCCACATTGTGTATTCATCACACTAATTTTGTTTAAAAAAATGTTTATTTGGTTGTTTTTGTTTTTAAATTGCACAAAAACGGCTCATTCGATTGATATGAAACTTTCATTATAAGCCACAGAACTTGTGAATAATGAATAATAACTATTTAAATAAAGAGAATCGTAATATATCGCGTGCATTTTTAGTTAAACTTTTAAACCATTATAGCTACACTGAGATTGTGTATAAATGTATTTTAGGCAATATGAAGGTCTATAAACAAAATTTAACAAAATGCTCCTAACTATTATAGATTCTTATGATTGCTTTATATTCGACTTGTTCTGTACTTGACTAAGACAAAGAATAAATAAATAAACTATTGAGAACAATTTTAAGAGATGAAGCGTAAATAATTATTATTTAAGAGGAATTAAAATAAAATAAAATTAACTCAAGATTCCATTTTTGTCCGGGAAAAATCAGGAGGAGTTAGGTCGATGGGTAAAGGAAGTTTTTCCGTCCGTCTTTTCTTTATTCATCTATAAAGATATTTTTTTAGTCCAGGCATTCAATATCTTATGTTGTTATTTTCGAATAACATTCGTAATATTGTGTCACTTGCTAATTAGATAAAGCAATAACAGAATTTGATTTAGTTTATACTGTTGTCTTGTAAGGTATTGTAAGGTATTGGCTTTGAAAACGCAACCATCTTAATTTTATTCTATGCGTATGATTAGAATTAAATAAACAAAATAGAATTTTAATTATTCTTTTCCACTTTTTATGTTTTAAGGTAGGCTCTGTCAGAGTAGATTCCATACATAATCATGGCCAATTTCATTATAAGTACATATATAATTTCCAGCAAAATTACTTTTAAACTGATCTAAATTTATTGAATGTATTTATGTTCAATAAAAGATATTTTTTTTAATTCTACAATTTAGTGAACAATAATGCTTCAGGTAAATAGAGACAAAATCTACCAATTTAGGCACGTTTCCTTCTAGCTTCATTACTCATAATTTTAGTTTTAAATGATAGAAAAGGCTTTTCATAGTTTTCGATATGTAAACATATTGAAAACCGGAAACACCGTTTAGGTGAAATACATGCTAAGGGGACTTATGTTCACACTTCAATCTTTTTTTAAACTTGGTTACATTAATTCATTCTTAATTTCAGATGTTTATTTCTTAGGTCAAATCCTTACTTAACGAATTATTCTAATACATTATTTTCAATTTCATATGTCGTTAAATATAAAATATAATATGTATTATCAATAAATACATATAAAAAGGAAAACATGGGAAACTTCCCAAGTTCAGTTAAACTGTTTAATCCATAAAATGCGAAACGAATACGAAAAATGACTCAATTTTAAGTCCATAAAATGTTTCCCTTTGTGACTGTATTAATTCCGCATATTAATCAATGTTTTGCAATTGGATATTAACTAAATCTGTTTCAACTATTTAGCAAGAAACACTTTCAAATTTTTTACAAGAAGAAGCCTTTCTTTCAAATTATATCCAATGTCGATCTTTTCATTTTATCACGAAATACGACTTCGCTCAAATAATCAAGTGTGTTGTAAATTATTAGAAATATGTACGCCATCACGTTTGTGAGTATCTTTTCCATTCAGGAAAAATGTTTCCTATTGTAGGAAGTATAAATTTTCCCACAATCCCTGTCACTATTCACATGACACCTGTCGCGCCATCCGCGAGTCAACTGAGCATGAGGGAAAGAATATCGACATCGACGACGTAACAAGGGAATAGAATATTCCCCTCAATCGAATACGCTTGAGTGGTCTTCTGATATATCGATCTATAATCGTATTATTTTTTATATAATTCACAATGACACTACCCTAAAGTTTTTTTTTATTGACACACTTTTATTTAGATTTTCTACTCAGTAAAATATTTGACTAAAAAATGTAATTCTGGTAGTTTTAACTTACTTGCAAAATACTATGTAAGGGAAACGTAAATCATATAACATTCATATTATGCTTATGATGAACTAAGATGAACAAGAAAATATTTTAACTACACGAATATAAAGTGTATAACATTTTTGGTAATAAATTTGAAATTATGTCTTAGAGACAATCGTAATTATGTCTTATTATTTGTTAAATGTTTATGTATGTATATATATATATATATATATATATATATATATATATTTGTGTGTGTGTATGAGTGTACAAACATTCATATCTATACATTTACATTAATTTTTTTTTTATAAAACTGAGAAAAATTTATATAACAACTAGTAAACTTACATTTCAATAAAACTAACAAATATTCTGAATAGATGGCGCCATGTCAATGTTATATCACATTTACATAGGTATCTAGCTCTAAAAACTTAATACCTTTAAACTAAAAAAAATAGTAGTTAAGTATTATTTTTGTTAATTTTCCATATAGACATGTCGACGGCAGATTTTAAATATTTTTATGTTGCATTAAAATTGCTATTTAATAAGAATTCGTATTCTATAATATTATTTTAAGATCTAGTGGTCAGTTAAACTGACTAGTGCAAAATTTAGTTCACAATCTAACTAAAAACTAAAGAGTTTTTGTGTTAAATGCCGTTAATCAGAAGAGAATAACAATTTTTTTTCCATCTCATAAATATAGTCGTTCGTGTATCATATTTTCTGAAGATAAACGGTTATATAACGAAAAGTTAATAAACCCCAATACAGTCCGTTATCATATCGCAAAAAATACATCGCAAAGACGGAAAATAAGTGAAAATTTTTCTATATAACCAATATTCTTAACTCTAAATGGACCAAACCCGTTGCGCTCGCTCAGAATATTGACATAGGCCCGAGGGAGAGTGGCGAAAAAGAAAAAGGCGGGGCGATCTCCGTCTCTTTCACTAAATCTTTCGGGCCTTCAACAAGTGTTTCCTGTCGGACTAATCCGTGTAATATTAAATCCGAGGGCGGAAGTATTCGGCGCACATTTGACTCGGCCTTATGCGTAATTGTGGCGCATTCAACTATCGTTTGGTGTTTGGGAAATCGCTTCGAGGGTCCAAATGGATTGGGAAATTTTGTGGGAGTTTAGTAAGCTTTGCGGAAGCTATTTTGATGGGATAGTTGAGGAGAATGTTGTAAGATTTAGTGACTATGAAGTACATTACCTAGTTCAAACTTTGCTGAAAGTTTACATGTAGATAGATTTGTAACTGATGAACATGTATTTTCAGTGATTTTTTTAAATTTTACAGTTTAAATTTACAACTGTTCTAATATATAATAAATAATAAATAATAAGCTTGATTTTCTCTTTTCTTTAAGACTTTAACGTTACTTTTTTTTCTTATGTAAAAATAGGTGTAATATGTGGATAGTGGCAATATGTTTAGATACTTTTATGGTGAATAGATTTGGCGTTAATTTTGTAGAAATTCATTATTCCCAATTAAATGAAACTAGGTAATGTAGTATTTCTTCTACTTTCTTTAAATTATTTACCACGACCTAGGTTTCGTTGTATTACAACATCTTCAGGTGGGCTATTAGCAAAGATTCAAATCTTAATGTTATAATACAACGAAACCTAGGTCGTGGTAAAGAACTTAAAGAAAGTAGAAATCTTACTACATCACGTAGTTCCATTTAATTGTGTACTTTTATAGTACTAATACTTTGAATATCCTTTCAATCACCCTTCTCAAATTTTATTCTGTAATATTTTAAGGATTTCTTTGGAGGAAAAATATTGCTGACAAAATGAATGTGTGTTTTCCACTGTTCATCCCAGTAGCATGAACTGTAATTATTACACGGATCAGACCAAACGTTTTCAAACTTTTCTGAAACTTTACTAAAATTCTAGATATATCTCATGTTAAACGGCAAATGGTTTCCATATTTTAATATCATGAATTTTTCATTGAAAATTACAAATATATTATAAATAATTAAAAATAACTGTTTTTTAAATTTTAATTTTCCGTTCGATCTCTTCAACACATGAGAAATAAAAAAAATATTCGGGGCTCACAATTATGCTCTAGGTTTGCCAAATCATTCAAGAATATTGTATTTTGGTTACGGTTTCTCATATTTGAAAATTATTTATTACGTATTATGGTTTAACAAAAAATGTTTATTGGAACAGGTCATATAATGTTCTGCTCTTTCAGTTTAAACATTCCGGAACCATTTTCTGAAGGTTAACTCCGTATGTAGCAAAAGGGTTAAGTCTCCGTTAAGTCAATTTCTAGGTCCAATATTTAAATATTCTTTATTTAGTGTGCTTCAATCATCTTGAAGCCAGTTTCTGATACCCATATTTATTTAAAAACCCATGGGAACTGAAAAAAATCGGAGCGTGGCTATGTCGGGGGCACGGCCGTGTGTTTTACGTGAATACGTGTAAGCATATGATATTTTATAGGTATCAATGGATTGCTCTTGAGAAACTATTTCCAATCCTATACGATTTTTTTTATTCTAACACCTTATTATATTCACTGTTACTACTTTAAACTAATGTTTTAAATACAATCGATAGATTTTTATGACAGCTGACTATTAAAACTTAAACGAACATCGTAGCTTTTCCGAATCAAAGGTTATACTAATTGCAACTCTCGATACGCAGCAAAGTAACCTCAAAATGGCGGCGCTTCCCACTCCACCACGCGCGATGCGTCACTGTTCTCGCTTATTGTAATAATTTTTTTTATCCTTTAGCTATCCAGTGGTATAATTTAATTTTGATGTAGAGGATAGATTCGAAACTGCGATGCCAAACTGTATCCCCAAATGTTGTTATCATTAGGTTTTTTTGGATTGTCCCCGTATGGTAATAAATTTAGACGTATTCACGCCAAAACTACAGAGGAAAGGAAAGAGACTGTAATTTTTCCCGTAATAATATTTTGCTCCAAATAACAAATTCGAATCCTCTAAACGTAAATTAGAAACCGAAATAAATTAGCTAATTTTGGAATAAAATTCGCAAACATTATATAAAGAGTGTATTTAATTTCCTTGTTTAGACTCCATTTTCCAAATTTGCTTAACCCATTTCGTAGAAAAAATCATTATCCTTATCGTTTACCTTTGTCCATCAACTGCTTGTATCTACAGGGCTTTGTGCAGTAATTGTGTATACAGGGCTCGGTGCAGTGACGATAAATGAGTCATTCGGAAGCAAAAAAGAACAACATTCAAATACGACATTAAAAGTAAAACTATTTTTAATATATTTAATATTCATCATATTTTTATTAATATTTTCTAGCTTTTACTCCCGTTTCACGCAAATAATAATAAGAAAATATAGAAAACCTTTTTTTTCGAAGAAATATATTTACTTGCCACTAAGAAATATATTTACTTGCCAGCTGAGAAAACTTATTTACACAATAATTGAATATATTTGGAGTTAATTTTGTAGAAATGTATTATTCACAATTAAATGAAACTACGTGATGTAGTATTATTTCTATTTTCTTTAAGTTTTTTACCACAACATAGGTTTCGTTATATTACAGCATCTTCAGGTGGGCTATTAGCAAAGATATCTTTGCTAACAGACCACCTGAAGATGTAATACAACGAAACCTAGGTCGTGGTAAAGAAATTAAAGAAAGTAGAAATAATACTAGATCACGTAGTTTCATTTAATTTTGTACACAATGATTCATAAATTTTCGCAATAAACTTCTATGAATGTGGTTTTCAGCAATAATATAATCTTCAGCAATAACAGTTTTATGTTTTAATAAAACGTTCATTTTGTGTTACCTGTTGAATACAGATACATTTCGTAGTAAAATTCTTCTGTAGTTTGGGCAGCGCATTCAGTTTTTTTTCATACGAGGACATAATTTTTCTTAGCGTACATATTCACTGCTCTTTATAGCATGGTTATATATAACGGATCTTTTAATCTAGTGTATATAAAGTAATTATACGCCTAACTTCATTGAAATTTATTGGGACTCTTAAACGCATAAGAAAGATAAAGATGCAAAAATTGACAATGTTTTATTTTTTAATATTAGTGTAATTATGCATAACCTTTCTTTTATTTAGGCCTATGATTCATGCATAAATAGCCATTCATTGATAGCCATTAAGTTGTTTAAGAATGAAAGAGAGGCGAGATTATCTATTATAATTTCAATTTTATAATATTAGTAAGGATTTATGTTTTCTTTTTAGTTATTTTCAACTGTTAATAAATACAGATACTGAATGATCATTCCAATAAAAAAACACCTTTTCAGTTTGTAACAAAAGAATATATTTTTTTAAATGTTGCTGTTTTTAAAGCTATGGTTTTCTATTGATTTTGGAGAGAATTTTCTTATTTTTATTGATTACGCCGCAAAATTTTAATGTACGCTTTAAATAAAACATGAACGAATACTAATAAACAGACTTTATTGTAAAAACCTATTGATTAATAAACTAATCATGATCGGGAAAGTGGCGACTGAATCTAAGTAAAGGGATATATTTTTAACAATAAGAGGGTTCATTTTGCACGAGACACGCTTACTTTGTACCAAAAAATTAATTTAGATCTATCCAATTTATATTAATAACAGCGATATAAAATAGGCGCAACGTCTGGAATAAAATAACAATATAAACGATAGAATACTAAATTATTCTCGTAGCACTGATTATTTCAATTCTCAATTCTCAGTCGTAGGTGCTCATGATCTCATAACTTCCCGAAAACGTCCTAACTTTACTTATCCCCAAACATGACATCTCCTTCTATGAATACTGATAGGGTCCAACTTATTTCACTGTTCGTACTGCTAAACTGTGGAATAAGTTGAACACTGATATTCGGAATGCGCCCACAAAGACCGTCTGAAAAAGGAATTCCTTGAGCAACTCGCGTTCGGAACTCTTCATTATTCTCTCTCAGGTTTCTCCTCTTGAATCTCTGCAAAGGAAAATGTTTTTTCTGGAAGGTAAATAATAAAAATAAGAAACTACGTGATGTAGTAGTATTTCTACTTTCTTTAAGTTCTTTACCACGACCTAGGTTTCGTTGTGTTACAACATCTTTAGGTGGGCTATTGGCAAAAATCTTTGCTAATAGCCCACTAACAGCTGATATCTTTGATAATAGCCCACCTGAAGATGTTGTAATACAACGAAACCTAGGTCGTGGTAAAGAACTTAAAGAAAGTAGAAATAATACTACATCACGTAGTTTCATTTAATTGTGTTAAACCGTAAAATTAAGAAATCATATTCCTCTTACTATAGCCACTGCATACCTATAGATACTTCTATATAAACAACTTATGCAGTGGTTACTCCATGCAAGCACAGTTCAATACAAAAACAATAACACGTACTTAAAAATCCTTCCGAAACATTTTTCATAACAATACACATAGTAAATATAAATAACAATATACGTAGTTAAACCTTAACGGTTTAACTACGATAATGTATTAATGATACATAATATAATTTTTTTAAGCGATAACTCCGTATATTTTTTACAGGACATATATTGAAAATGGGTAGCAATTTGTAGTGGCACATAAAATGTTTAATAATTTTTTATAAATAATATATTATATTTACTGAAATCTTTAGAATGTGTTCAGTAAACCTTGCAGCACTCAGTTCTGTTACTTTTATTCTAATAAATCAATAATATCGATCATATTATTGATTATGACTTGCAATCGCTGGAAGAAATTGGCGAGTTTATTAGTTACCCACCGAATATATTACGTATTTTCGATGTAAAACATTAAAGTTACGAGAAACAATATAAATATAGTAATATTCAATACAGACGATTGCAAGAAATTTGCGGGTTTATTAGTTATCTGTAGCAACATCATTTTTTGACATGATTTTTTGACATAATGTTTTTCAATATCTCCGGTAGATAATACAAAAAGCGCAGCGTTTAACATTTCGAAATTTAATAAAGAGGACTTGCTTTTGCTTCCTGATTCCATTTTGGGTTAATATAAACAAAGCAACACACAAAAAAAAAAAAATATATATATATATATATATATATACATATACTATGATGGGTGAGACATATCTTTTTCTGTAGCAGTGAAATAATTCCAAAGATTTGAAAAAGGAAATTTTTATCTCTCCGATAATCCTCATTTAGGACGTTCCTCCTTAAATTTACTTTATATGAATGAGTTACTCTGAAACTTTCATGCTGTAATGGAAAAACAATGTCACGCTTTGCGGAAGAAATGAAAATATTATCTTTGGCTCTTACTTGTACTAACATAACTTCAAAAGAGAACGACATGTATATGGAGCTGCCGAGTTCCCATCGTGATGCAAGAAAAATACTGTCAGTTGGATATACTATACTTCCCCCCTCACCCCGTGCTCTCTAAAGTTCTTGCCCTCCAACTGATATCTGTTTCGTACCATGTCTAATTATTTAAGCAACAAAAAACTTAAAGAAGTGGATCATTTTAAGATTGAACTTAACCAATTTTTCAGACCAAAGCCCAAAAATTTAACAAGGAAGAATTTTATCTCCGCATGTAAGCTGGCAACAAGTGATAATTAAATATGACGATTGTATAATTAAATAATAATTTTATAATTAAATATTATTGATATTAAATATGATTGTATAATTAAATATTATTTACATATAAAAATTAAAATTAATTTGTGAATATGCTTTATCTGCATGTATAAACGAAAATTATCTCCCTAGCTGTTAAATCGATTCTTATAAACTATAATGAAAAACTTTTAAAATAAGACTATTAAATTTTTAACAAAAATAATTAAATAGAAATCAAAAAGCTCCGGCTATGAAAACTTCTACGCAAATACCTACTTCAATTAATATGTTCCTTGAAAAGTAATAATCTCATTTCATTGAAAAATCTGTTTTCCGAATACGCTCAGCTTTCATTATTATAATTGCTAAAATAATTAAATATAGAGCTTGAATATTTCATTAACATCAAATATTAAAGTTAATTTTAACATCAACAATGTTTCAGCCGAATTTGTGAATTGCTTTTGAGATCCCGCAAAGGTAAACATGAATAGTTTTGATAAAATTAGAGAGAAGTCCTAACGTTGGATAAAATCGTCCTCTACGTGAGATAAAGGGTCGATTTTATTACAGTAATTATTAAGTTCAAGTAACAAGTCTAATAACTTGATTTCAGTTTTCGTTAACAAAATCTTATGCATAATAAATCATTTTGCGAATAACTGATTTAAATTCCTTTTACAGGGCTTTTAATATAATAAAATTGTAAACGAAGTCTACATATTAAAGTAAAAAATATAATGTGCTACTAGCTTTTTATTTGAAGGTTTAGTAAGTTGAGTGTAGATCATAAAACGGACGCATGTGAATAAACTAAAAGTAATGAGGTGCACATTCAAATGAACATGTTTTCTCCACTTTAACACTAAATAATATCATAAAGCAAAGATATTAATGCATTCAAATACGTCTAAATAAAAATATATATCTTCATTACAAAATAGAGTTTATATAGTGCGAGAGAGAAGTTGTATTATGAAAAATTATTTAAAAAAATCGAAAAAGAAAAACACAATTATCGAGATTCAAACTCAGATTTTTGTTACGTTGTTTACGTAATCGAATACTTAACGGCTGCGCCAATAACTCACGAGGTAAAATGACGAAATAATGTTATACTTGCTAACTATCGATGTTTATATTCTTTGGTTGTCAATGTAATGTCGATTTTACCTTAAGATTTGATGTGATGATTACTTTTCAAGTAACATATTAATTGAAGCAGGTATTTGGGTCGAAGTTTTCGTAGCCGGAGCTTTTTGAATTCTATTTAATTATGTTTGTTGAAAATTTAAAGGTCATAATTTAAACGTTTTTCATTTTAGTTTATAAAAACCGATTTAACAGCTAGGTAGATAATTTCCGCTTATTCATGCAGATAAAGCATACTGTCAAATCGTTGTACTCGGCCCACCGCCGAGTATACCCGAAATGCGTCACGTTGTTCGGTTCTATATTCTTTTAGGCACTTATCGATTTTGAGGGCATATTGGACAATCTATTAAATTATTTACAAATATTAGTTTTTACCATGTAAATATCTTGCGCATATTTTATAGACATAAAAATAATAGTACATAATTAAAAAATTATGACATATGAATCATAGCTTTAATTTTCTTACAACTTTTGCATAGATTTCCAAAACTCCTATTTTTTCCTAATTTTTTGGTTAAATTGCTTTAAAAATAAGAGGGGAATATTTTTTTTTAATATTTTCCAGTATTTCTCTGAAGATGAGAAAGCTTATTAGACCTTTCGAAGATACCCCGCAAGGTATATGGAATTTTAAAAAAAACGGAAACTTAATTAACTTCCCTCCCCCTCCCAACTTGCATATAAATAATTTTAAGTATTAACAACTGCAATGTAGTTGAGAGATATAGAAAAAAAACACCTGTGACAGACAGACAGACACGTAAGTGATCTTATAAGGGTGTCGTTTTTCATTTTGAGATACGGGATCCAAATTTATTTTTTTCAAGAAATATCTAAAAAATTCAACGAGTTCAGTTATATAGTTATAAAATAAGTATTAATTAAAGCCATTATTAATTTACTTCATTACGTTTTAATATTAAATTAACGCTAAACTAATAGCAGTGCGTTCAATTTTAAGTTCACTTTAATTCAGGCTTAATTTTATTAACGTTTGTTTTCATTTCTCTGCTCTTGCATATGATACCGTAATTGTATATATCCCATCTTTTTACCTATGATATATATTATCTACTTCTTTCTTTCACATTTATCTAATAGTATCCCCAGCTCGTTATTGTAAAATGTTTAGAAACTCTGAAAATTAAGCACTTTTTTCAATACTTATTATTATTCATTTTTAAGGTTTCATAGCTAAATGGCAAAGATTGAACCCTTATAAATCTGTCCATCTGTCTGTCCGTATATCAAAGCCATTTTATTCTAAGACTATTGCTACTGTATAGATGAAATTTGGATGATAAGTTTATGAGCCGATACACAATGAAATAGTTTGATTAGGAATGGTTATACCTGTAACTGAGGGATGAAATTAAATTCAGGGCACGTGGGCATACGGTATCTTTAGATAGGTCTTATATAGAATTCCAAAATTAAATAGAATTCCAAATAAGTTTTTCATTTAAATAGTTGGTGAGATATGCGCTTCTAATATTTTAAAGTGTGTTCCCTCACCCTCTAATTTTCCACTAACAAGTGTAAGATTCTGAAAAAATATGGTAGTAGAACTTAAAATAAACTTTTAACAAAAATCAGTGTGAATATGTTGAGTAGTATTTCAGACATGGAATATTTTCAGTACCGACTGCCGCAAAAAGTTTGTTTTTCAGTGTCTTTGACAAATATAAACTTATAAGTTTAATATTGTTTGGTGCTACAGAACCCTTCGTGTGCGGGTCCGACTGGAACTTAGCCAGCTTACAAAATGTTTTTCGCCATCACTGTTACTTTATTTTAGTACTGAAGATATATATATCTTCAGTATATATATATATATATATATATATATATATATATGTGTGTGTGTGTGTGTGTGTGTGTGTATGTGTGTGTGTATACGTTCCTTCGAAGATATTGGAGTCAACGCCTTTGAAGGAACTATTATTACAACTTGATCTCTTGAAGCTTCTTCCGATCAATTTATTGACATTTTTACCAGTAGCCTACCTTAAAGTACACAGAAGTTAATTATAATAATCTTCATGTACATAGACCGCTCCTGGTACGCTGTGATGAAAACCGTCTTTATTTAAAATGTGCCAAAAATAACTTTCCATTTAATATTAATAATTATGATAAACCGCAGTCTGTATCCGGCCTCGTCAGGCTTCGAAGGAGCAGCGACATCAAACGATTCATCGATCCTAATTGGGGTTGAAGCTGCGCAAAATACGAGCAGAAAAATATCTCAAGGGGAGCGTTTGGCTGGCAATGCCTCATGACAAAATCGTAAATGGAAAAATGAGCTTTACTCTTATTTAAAGCTCAGGTTTCTTTGAGACCATCGTTAGAGATTTATTACGTTTTACGATGTATTATAAAGTTTAAGATATTATTTATGCTTGCTAAACATATGACCTAGTTAAAACACGTTTATGTTAATATATTTATGTATACACGTATCTACAAAAAGTAATAAAAAGTCTTGATTTAAAATTTATTTGTTTACTATGTTAAAAAAATTAAATAAATAAATTATATTTACCTTAATATCTTATCATCAAACATAGCACCAAAGTTATTATAAAATATTATAATAAGTGAAGTCATAACATCACATTATAAATTATTTTCAAAGACAAACTAATGCATTTCAAATGTTTATTATTTTATTTTAAAGTCGGAAATATTTAAAAAAAATTATAGTGGGTACTTATAAGTATAGTTATTTTAAAACATATTTTGTTTTACATTCAAATATTATATAAATTATAGTTTAGAAAAATATCGATCAAAAAGTGCATATGGTACACATTAAAAAGTAGTTCCCTTGATATTTTAAAATATCGCGCTTGGTGCGCCTAGAAAAGTAGTCAGCCGATTCAGCGTCACCGGCCGAACCTAACAGATCAGCGTCATCGACCCGAGCGATTTTTTTCATTGACGTAAACTAATACTAATGTAAATGTAGTTAAATAAATGGAATGGAATACCATTACTAAAATTTTATGCGGAAACGATATGAACAAGGATTCGTGAAAAGATTCAAAATTATAAATTGCTACATTCCCCTTTCCGAAAAAAAAATGCAAAGCAACATTTTTATATTGATATCCGGAAAATTTTTCTTTATATTAAAAGGTAACTGAAATATCGTATACGTGTATTTAGATACCTTACATGAAAAGTTTGTAATAATTTAGTATTATTTTATAATACAAGAATAAATTCTTAAGCCATGTGCAGAAACCTTGAAAAAGAAGGTCGAGAAAATTTACGAAAAAGTAAAATTAAACAAAAACGAGGAAAGCACAATATGGGTTTCTCTAATACTCTACGTCTCCTAATATTATTTACGCAAGTTAACATAAGTTATTCTGATTAAACGAGAAATCGGTAATACAACCTCATTTTCTTTGTAAAAGGTCTTCCCATCCTTACAACATGTTAAACATACTCATCTAATTATATGGATGCTGGTCTTTAGTTTTTCGAATTGAACCCCTATCGAAGGTGAAAATTTGGCACGTACATAACCAAAATTCCAATAAATGTTGTTTTCGCCGTTACTTGTTGGCAGACAACGTTAATTAAATAGTGCCCTGAAATCTTCTAAATTCAGGCAGATTTACCAAGTTTATTTTCCGTAAAACTAATTAATTACCCAGAACCAAGTCTAAAATCCCATCATATGTACAAATAAAACCTAATCGATTTAATCACTAATACAAGAGCAGAGTTGCGCGCGATCAGCAACTATATAATTCTTTAGTATTACGTGTAAAGGCCTGTTTATTGCATTTCCACTTCCGTGTAATTTGTTTGAAAATATATTTGTCACTTAATTGAAAACTGCAAAAAGTGTTAATACGTAGTCATTTAGTATAATAGATTTTATTATTAATCTTTAAACTTTCTCACCTTTACGCACCATTGTAATAAATACAGTTTCAAACATACAAATTCTTAAGATCATTTGTCTGATTCTTTTTATTTCTTTAAAATATTTTTTAGTTCGATTATATAAAGTATTTCTTTTTTGGAATATCAAATTAAATTTTAGTAGTTCATTTTAGTGTTAAATTTATAAAGTATGGGGCTTTTTAAAACAGTCACAACTGAAGAGCTGCGTACTCGTGCGTCACAAAACAAAATAAACTCATGATTTTAATTTAGTTTCAAGCACGTTCAACCTAATTAATTTTTTTCGCAGCCTACCGGTCTTGATACTTGACACTAAACACTTGAGTTGAAACACCTGACACTAAAATAATAAATAAATTAGTGACGATATGTAAATATCGAAGAAAATTTGTAGCCTAATTTTTGAAATAAAAAATTGAATTTTTAATTTTTTCTTCTCAAAGTATTCTAAATTATGTAGTAAGAAAAAATTATAATATGTAATTTATAAAAAATTACGATTTATTAAATTCCCTTCACTTGCCTTCCCTTCACTTCACTTTCCCTTCACTTCACTGTATTTTTTATTTTCTTATTTTTAAGGTTTTCCACCTCAGACCAAAAAAAATTAAACCATTACCAGATCACTCATTTATATATTTATCTGTCTATCTGTCAAATTAAACCTAATAATATTGCCTTAAAGGAGCGGAAACTTAAAATTTAACCAAGCAATAACGTACCTATATTAACCCCCATATATCTCGAAAATATTTATTAGAAATTGAATAGGAAGAAAAACCGATGTGACCGATTGTTTTTTATTTCATATTTTGTGTGAATTAAAAACTCGCAAGAATAATTATTTTAAAACTTGAAAAAAGGTGTATTGTGCCAATAAATACCATACACTAAGGTGTATTGTCAACTTTTCAAATCACGATTACTTATTTATATAGCAATTTACTTATGAAAAATTCTAAGGGTATTTCCTGTTAAGCTCGAATTTATAAGTTCCATTCTAAGGCAAATTATTTAGCATAAGCAAAGGAAAAATTAAAAAAAACGCTAATCGATAATTCTGTTTTTAATTATTACATGATAAATTATTTTTCAATATTTTTTTTGGAAAAAGTAAAATATCTATCTGTTCTGTTTTACAATAATATAACAAATAACGAAAACATAATGTAACGGAACTGTCGGAGTGCTAGCTCTACTCGCTCTTGATCGTCATCTGTATGATAAATCAGCTTTTTGTTTTTTTTCAAGGTTTAGGCTTTCGAGTAGTGTGGGCAATAGATTTTATATCTCCTATTTTTTCCTAATTTTTTGGTTAAGTTGCTTTAAAAATAAGAGGGAAATATATTTTTTGCATATTTTTCAATATGTCTCTGAATATACACCTCTTGTGGCAGACAGACAGACACGTGAGTGATCTTATAAGGGTTTCGTTTTTCATTTTAAGATACGGGATCCAAATTTATTTTTTTCAAGAAATATCTAAAAAATTCAACGAGTTCAGTTATATAGTTATGAAATAAGTATTAATTTAAGCCATTATTAATTTACTCCTTTACGTTTTAATACTAAATTAACGCTAAACTAATAGCAGTGCGTTCAGTTTTAATTTCACTTTAATTCAGGCTTAATTTTATTAACGTTTGTTTTCATTTCTCTGCTCTTGCATATGATACCGTAATTGTATATATCCCATCTTTTTGCCTATGATATATATTATCTACTTCTTTCTTTCACATTTATCTAATAGTATCCCCAGCTCGTTATTGTAAAATGTTTAGAAACACTGAAAATTAAGCACTTTTTTCAATAATTATTATTATTCTTTTTTAAAGTTTCATAGCTAAATGGCAAAGATGGAACCCTTATAATTTCATCCTGACCATCTGTCCGTCTGTCTGTCCATGTGTCAAAGCCATTTTATTCTAAGACTATTGCTACTGTATAGATGAAATTTGATGATAAGTTTATGAGCCGATACACAATGAAATAGGTTGATTAGGAATGGTTATACATGTAACAGAGGGATGAAAATAAATCCGGGGCACGAGGGCATACCGTATCCTTAAATAGGTCTTAAAAATTATATAGAATTTCCAAAATAAGTTGTTTATTTAAATAGTTGGCGAGATATGCGCTTCTAATATTTTAAAGTGTGTTCCCTCATCCATTAATTTTTCACTAACAAGTGTAAAATTTTGAAAAAAATATCATAGTTACTTTTAACTTAAAATAAACTTTTAAGTTAACTTAAAATAAACTTTTAAGAAAAATCAGTGTGTATATGTTGTGTAGTATTTGAGATATAAAATATTTTTGATACTGACTGCGGCAAGAAGTTTGTTTTTCAGTGTCTTTGAGAAATATAAACTTATAAGATTAATATTGTTTAGTGCCACGGGACGCTTCGTGTGCGAGTCCGACTCGAACTTAGCCGGTTTTCAAAATTAGTTTTTTTATCACTGTTACTTCTTCTTTTTAATACTAAATATTTATATATATATATATATATATATATATATATATATATGTGTGTGTGTGTGTGTGTGTGTGTGTGTGTGTGTGTGTATATATATATATATATATATATGCATATAAATGTTATCGATTAGTAATTCAATATAATTAATAATAAACCATTTTTTCAATTCATTTTATATTTAACAAAAATTCCTACAAAAAATGGTTTGCAAATTTATTTCCGTATAAAATATGTAAGTGACATAAACAAAAATCTATATACGCTCCTTCGAGGGCATTGGAGTCAAAGCCTTCGAAGAGACTGTCACAACTTGAAATCTTAAAGCTTCTTCCGATCAATTTATTGACATTTTTGCCATTCTCCTACCTTAAAGTACACAGAAGTTAATTATAATAATCCTCATGTACATAGACAGCGGTTGGTACGTTGTGAAGAAAACCGTCTTTATTTAAAATGTGCCAAAAATAACTTTCCAGTGAATAATAATAATTATGATAACCGCAGTCTGTATCCGGCCTCGTCAGGCTTCGAAGGAGCGGCGACATCAAACGATTCATCGATCCTAATTGGGGTTGAAGCTGCGTAAAATACGAGCAGAAAAATATCTCAAGGGAGCGTTTGGCTGGCAATGCCTCATTACAAAATCGTAAATGGAAAAATGAGCTTTACTCTTATTAAAAGCTCAGGTTTCTTTGAGACCATCGTTAGAGATTTATTACGTTTTACGATGTATTATAAAGTTAAAGGTATTATTTATGCTTGCTAAACATATGACCTAGTTATAACACGTATATGTTAATATATTTATGTATACACGCATCTACAAATATTAATATTAAGCTTTGATGTAAAAGTTATGTCTTTAATATGTTGAAAAAATTAAATAAATTAATTAAATTTACCGTAATCTCTTATCACCAACCAAAGCCCAAAACTAATTATGATAAAATATTACAATAAATCAAGTCATAAGATCACGTTATTAATTGTTTTGAAAGACAAAAGTAGTGTATTTAAAATATTTATTATTTTATTTTAAAGTGGGAAATATTGAAAGAAATTCTAGTGTGTACTTATATGTGTAATTATTTTAAAACAAAACAATATTCGAGTGTTATATTAAGTTATAGTTAAAAAAATATCGATCAAAAAGTGTACATGGTACGCGTTAAAAATTTCACCTGATATTTTAAAATATTGCCCTTGGTGTGTCTAAAAACGTATTCGATATTGAAGGGAATCGAGTTTACCCGATTCAGCGTAACCGACCCGAACCTTACCTATCAGCGTCATCGACCCGAACGAATGGCTCAATTTCGTTTATAAAAGTACTCAGGTGCGCATAAAAAGGTTTTACTCCAAAAAATTGAGGAGAAAAACATTTATGGAAATTTTTTTTAACATCTGTAAGTTTTTATTTCACCTCAATACTTTATACTTTATTGCGTAATAATTACGAAAAAGGAGAAAAAGCGACATAAAATTGGAGAACAGATTTATAATAAACTAATACTTATGTAAATATAGTGAAATAATTAGGATGGAATACAATTACTTAAATTTTATAGGGAAACGATGTGAACTGGATGGATTCGCAAAAAGATTAAATTTTATCAATTGCTACATTCCCCTTCCCAAAAAAAATTCCAAAACAACTTTTATATTGACATCCGGAAGATTTTTCTTTTTACTAAAAGGCTATTAAAATATTGTATACATGTATTTTAATAAAATTTGGCTGACATGTAAGTTCGTAATAATTTTTTTTTTTTATAATACAACAGTAAATTTTTAAGCCATCGAATTGTGCAAAAATCTTGAAAAGGATGGTCGAAAAAATTTACGGAAAAGTAAAATTTAAAAAAACGGGAAAGACCCAATATGGTATTCTTTAACATTCTACGTCTCTTGAAATTTATTACGCAATTTAACATAAGTATATCTAATTACACGTGAAAAGCGAAAACCCCATCTCATTTTCGTTGTAAACGATCTTCCCATCCTTATTACTTCTTAAACATACTCATCTAACTATATGGATGCTGGTTCTAACCGTCTTTAGTTTTCCGAATTGAACCGCTAACGAAGGTGAAAATTTAATACGGACAAACACAAAATTCGAATAAATGTTGTTTTGGCTTTTACTTGTTCGTAGACAAATTTAATTGTGCGCTGAAATCGTCTAATGCATCAGAAGCAAATGTCGTTATTAGTGAGCTGAAATCTTCTAAGGCATCAGAAGCAAATATCATACAATCGCTAATTACCAATTCGGGCAGGATAACCACGTTTACTTTCTGTAAAAGTAATTAATTACACAGAACGAAGTTTAAATTTCAATATATATTCAAATAAAACCAAATCGATTTAATCACTGGTCTAGGAGCATAGTTGTTAAATTTATAAAGTGTGGGGTTTTTTAAAATAGTCACAATTGAAGAACCCCGTACTCGTTCGCCACAAAACAAAATAAACTCATGATGTTAATTTAGTTTCAAAAGTTACTGAGAAGAAAACTTAACCAGTTTTTTTCGCGGCATACCGGTCTTGATACTTGACACTAAACACTTGAGTTGACACACCTGACACTACAATAATAAATAAATTACTGACGGTATGAAAATATCTAAGAAAATTTTTAACCCAATTTTTGAAATAGAAAATTCGTAATTTTTTTTTCTCAAGATATTCTAAGTTATGTAGTCAGAAAAAATGACCATCAATAATTTATAAAAAATTGCGTTTTATTAAATTCCATTCACATCGATCATTAATTTAATAGACAGACAAACATACATCTCTTATTTAGAATTTTTAAGGTTTTCTACCTCAGACCGAAAAAATATACTATTAGAAGGTCACTCAAGTATGTATTGTCTATCATGTATGTTTTTTTTAAAAACACTTTGGAGTTGAAACTAAAAATTTAACCCAGTAATAACGTATCTATATTAACCCGCATATATTTCGAAAATATTTATTAGAAATTTTATACAAAAAAAATAGATGTGACTGATCGTTTTTTATTTCATATTTCATGTGAATAAAGAATCCGCAAAAGTAATTATTTAAAATTTAAGTTGAGTTTCGTCTTGTCTTATTAAAACATTTATTAACATATTTAATTGTTTTAGACAAATACGTTAAGTTTAATATCTTTAAGAATATTTCTCATATTTTTAAGAACACTTTTATAAATGATAAATACATAAAATATAATGAAAGTTTATATTAAAATTACCATTTTAAAAACAAACTTATAAAAAGAAACATTTACAAAAATGACTAAATAATTAATAAAATTGGACACTACTTTAGGTTTAGATGTTAATATACTTATTTATTGACTTTGACACAGATGAAAAAAATATGAAATAATAAAAACTACCCCGTTATTAAGATTTTTTTTCATTTTTCTGATCCAAATTGAAAACGTTAACTTTAATATTTTTCTGCAATATAAACTTAATAAATGCAAGTAGAGTTTACACATTAGGGCTTCCATACACAATTACGCTCTTATAAAGGGTAGCTAGTATTTCGATAAAAATTTTACATATGTAAATTTTTCACAAAGTAACTAGATCCCTACTATGTCTTTCACAGGTTTAAAAACATGGGCACATTTCCAAAATAGTGACATCTAGAATGTTCCCTATTATGTTTCTACAACCTTTGAGATAGCTTCAAAAACTTCATTTTTTCATAATTTTTGGTTTAGTAGTTTTCGAAAATAAGATTTGAGATACTTTTTGCATATTTCTTAGTATATCTCCAAGGATACACTACCTAAAAAATTTAGAAAACCAACATTTTCAAAAGATTCCCCACGCCATATACGGTATTAAAAAAAATTTAAGGCACTTGATTTTTCATTTGAAAATTTCCAAATGAAAATTATTAAGATTTGTGCGGGCAGTATATATATATGTATATGTGTGTGTGTGTGTGTGTGTGTGTTTGTGTGTGTGTAATTGCTAAGCTACATTTCAAATTTCAAGCGGATCCTGAGGAAAAAGGCTGACACAAACAGATGGACAGAAACCTGAGTGATCTTATAACGGTTCCGGTTTCCTTTTTGAGGTACGGAACCCTTGAGGTGGTAGTCTAGAATAAGGTATATCAAAACACAACATTTGTATCTTAGAGTAAGCCATAATGTGAATTATACCAAAAGTACCATAGTTGACTGACTTGGTATTGGTTTAGGTTAGATACAACTACTAATTTTCGAGTATAACATATAAAAAACACAAAAAAATGAAAATACTGAATTTATTCAAAATTAAAATTGATTTTATTCGTTATCGAATGAAAACGCATTATATCATATCATTAATTATAGTGCGACAGTAAATAAAAAATAATAAATATACTCTTTTGCAAAAAAAACGGGCACTTATAGGAATAAACAATATCATAGTTATTTTATTATTAATTACAATAACAATATCAGAGTCATTTTATATGGCGACATGATGAGAATATTGTTATTTATTATTGAGATATCGTTTTTACCTACTTCAGTTATTAAAAATGCGAATAAATAAAAAAAACGATGCAAAGTCCATAGACGAGCGTTTTCATACTGGTACATTAAAAAAGCGCTAAAGTTTATTTTTGAATATTTTTTATTAATTTAACATAAAACTTGAAAATTTAGTAACGAGTATGGCCTACTCTAGCTAAAATCAATGCGCTTAATCTGCTAAATATGTTTTCGACGACGTTTTTTATAATTTTCTGAGGAATACGTTCCCATTCAGCGACGATCACATTTTTAAGGGCCTGAATGTTTTCTGAAACTGGTTTTACGACTCTGACGAGTCGTTTAAGATTATCCCATATGTGTTCCATAGGAGTGAGGTCGGGACTTCTAGCTGGCTAGTCTAACCGACGAATTCCGGCCTCCTGCATATACGCATCAACGTCTCTAGAGCGGTGGGCGCGAGCGTTATCGTCCATAAAAATGGACTCGCCTCCAACTGCTGTTAAAGCGGGTCGGGCATAAGGAATAAGAACCTTTGCTATGTACCTTTGTGCATTAAGTGTGCCATTTTCATTAACTAACTCGGTACGGTCATCTGAGTTAATACTAGCCCAGAATATTACGGAGCCTCCACCGTAAGGGGTGATTTCCTCAAAACACACTTCTGCGAAGCGTTCTAAAGGACTTCGTAAGACTCACCGACGTCGATCCTCAACACTAATCGATATACGACCTTCACCGGAGAATAAAACATTATTCCAGTCTTGTTGAGAAAACGAAAAATTTTGAGCTAATCTCAATCTGGCAACTCGATACTCACGGAGCGATGTAGGACCCCGAGCTGGGCGATAGCTACGTATATCGCGGCCTGAAATCTCCTTCTGACTGTCTTCTGACTGACTCCTGAAATCTCCTTCTGATATGCTTACTCGTGTACCTCTGAGAGGACGTCAGAGGTACATGAGGTTCTATTTGAGATCCACGTACGTAACTTGACGATTTCGTAGCGCTTGACTGACTATGAAGCGGTCGTCCCGTGGCTCAATGCACCGTTTTCTTCCAAAACCGGGCCGTCTACTGACGGAGCTTGTTTCTTGGTATCATTACCAGGTTCTTTGGATGGAGGAACAGCTCAAATTATACTGCTGAGATACATAACATTAGCTACAGCCTTCTTCAAGCAGCGCAATAATTTTACTAGCTCTTATCGTTTTTTCAACCATACAGAAGTGAACTAATGCAGCAAAGAGCAGAAATTTAATTAAAATTTATTCGTTAAAATAAAAAAACGTAACAAATGAAAAAGAACTTAATAAGAGTTGGATTTAATTTACCACTAAAAATACGTTTTTGTCAGTGAAAGAGAATTTTCATTCAAAAGGAATAAATTCCAAATTTAAAACGTTCGTTTTTATGTGCCAGAATACACTATACCTGCCAGTATCAATTACAATTAATACAACCTCTTAATAAATAATATTTTGTTAATAATATGGCAAAATCAAAACCACCCGTTTTTTATGCAAGAGTATATTATTAAAATGGCATGTTGCACTATTATATGAAAAAGTAATTTGATGCCTAACTTAAATACAAGTACTGACTAAATAAAGCGAAAAAAATTTGCGACGTGTTTTTAAACACGTTTTAGACGAGTTTGTTATTACTTGTCATAGTTAGAAGCTTAAATACAGTCCTGTGTAAATATAATACTGAGCAGTATATTATAAGGTTAAAAAAGCTAAAACTGTCCATAGCAGCTGTCCGTCCTCCTAATTAAATATTGAACTATTTTAATATTCAAAGAGTTGTGCGTAAATTATAAATCAAAGGCTTAAAATCAAGGATTCCAAATAATTTGTCCAAGATTATGAACATCAAACTGGCAGCTTGAAACTAAGACGCTTCATTTAAACCGACAGTAGCAAATTATCGTCCAAATATTTATAAAAATATATTAATTAATGGAAGAAATATGTCTGAAAATGCGCTTGATTTACAAAAAGTGAAAACACGGTATTTTTGAACATCTAAGTGTACCTAATAGTATAGTACTTAAAATAATTTGGAAATAGTTTGGCTTTATACCTGGCCTCGTTTTTTTTTTTACTCTAAGAAACCATATTGAATCAATCAACTAACGAACGTGTTGATAGTTTTCATCATACAGGCCATAACTAAATAAATTTGCATGTTTCATAATAGGATACAGTTAAATAAGTTTAGATACAAGTTCAGTAAATTCCAAACTTTTTTTAGGTTTCGTAAAAAAGGGTAAACGAGTCAAGTAATCGCATCAGCATGTTGTTGAGGTTATGAACAATGATTCTAGTATGTTTATTCAAATTATGTAATCTGCATGAAGTTCAAGTGTGTTCATGATGGAAGAAGCTTAGATGGAAATTCATTGGAAAGAGAAACATGTTTATGAGAAACTACATCAAAGAGACAAAAGAAGTATGTAGTCTTCTTGATGTTACTTCTACATTGTCGTTTTATGTGTTCGTATCACAAAAATAAAGAAAGAACCCTTTATGAAATCAATTACGTATCCATCCGCCTCCCATAAATATTTTTCTGAAAAGTAATTTATCATGGAAAGTTGAAAAAAAGTTTCAATAGTAAGGCTCAAAAATATTGATATAGAAATTTTTGAGGGTGCGAATAAAATATTCACGTACCGTGCTGGGTATCAGTTGGAAGAGCAATAAAAAAAATGTAAAACTATTTTTGTCACAATTTTATGTAAAATGTTGTTAATGTAGATTGTTGAAGATATCCACAAAAATATGCCCCCTATCTCTAAATTACGACATTTTTTCTGCTTGGGTTTACTCAATGATAACACACTGCATATATTTCATATTATGACACGAGTCTGCACGCCATTCGCTTTTCGAAACAGGTGATTTGGAAAACTGAGAAGAATTAGTACAGTAACGTTTGATCTATTGTATCATTAAGAAGTACTAATTAAAATGTGAATACATGAACGAAATTGTATGTGATTTTTTTTCTCTTCTCCCAAGGTAAAAGTGAAAAAATGAAATCCTTATAAAATATCTTATTCATTCGCCTACCAGTCTACTTGTAACTATGTAAATGGATTTCACTTTCCAAATTCTCAGACAAATAATTGTGGAATTGGATGTCGACATGCATTTGACAGAACTGAAGTGAAATTGTATAGATAAAAATGACGAATGAAACAAATTTTTTGTTCATGATAAATGTGAAAACTTTCTTCTAGTAATGATTGTTGGAAAAATTACAACATACTTGACTTGTAGTTTCAAACCTTAAATAACCTTAAATTTTTAGATGTAAAAATAGTAAAAGGTGATACAATGTTATGTTCGTTTCGACATTTTTTGGTATTTGATTTCTTTTTATAATCCCGTACCTCAGGATCACTTCGTTGCTATCTGTCAAGTCCGTTTGTCTATCAAGTTCCTTTTTCTCGGGGACGGCTAACTGAAAATGACACTAAAATTTGTACCAAATAGTAGGGTGTATTGTGTCAGTAAAGAGATACCGCCTTTCAAATTACGATTACTTATTTTTGTAGGGAGTGACTTATAAAAAATACTAAGGGTATTGCCTGTTAACCACGATTAATATTTTTTTTTGACGAATATAAAATATCTACTTGTCCTGTTTTACGATAACGATAACATAATGTAACGGAACTCTCGGAGCACAAACTCTACTCGCTTTTGATCTCAATCTATACGATCAATCAGACCGTCAATCGATAGGTCTTATATATAATGCTTATTGATATTTTTATTATTAAATAAAATCATCGCTCTCTGTTCAAGATGAATTTTGCTTTTTCTCAAATTAAAAGTATTCGATATGTTAATCCCAATTCTAAAGTATATTTATACTAAATTCATCAAATATCTCTTCAGCATTTCATTGGTCACGTGTACGCTAAATTGTGTAGCGATCTGTTATTAGATTTCAAAATGATTAAGTAGCAACTAACCAACAATCATAATTTTTAATGTTATTATATTCTTAGCAACTTTCTGTACTTGACCGCTGAAAACTACTTCATTGGTGCAAACTACTGAAAAAGGTGCTTTTTCATAAGCAAATGTCGTTTTCATAAGGAAATTTCCACCGCGGTAAAATATGAAGTCATACCCATCCCTTACGACTTCACACTTCCCTTCTGGCCTCCTTCCTCCTATGAATGCCCAGGTGTAAAATTTAATTTCGTGATTTAAACTACACGTAGCGCCATCTATTGGTCTAATATCTCTACTATATATTTGTATAATTATCACACGCCGAATAGCTAGACACTTCTTTCTCGTAAAAAGGTTATGTAAATGGATTTTAAATATTGAATTCGCATATCTTTCGATTGAGTTAACCGACCAAGTTAATATTTATGTACTTTTAAACTTCGTTAGAATTGAGTTAGCAGTTTTTACGTGTTGCATGCAACATAGAAAACAAAAAAACATTTTAGAAAAATATGAATTTTTTGCCAAGCTATTTGCGACAAAAATGCATTGTCCACTATACTATATCTTTCACAGTCCTAAAAACATGGTGTACATTTTGGTAATATTATTTCTCGCCATGTTAAAATATATGTATATTTTGCCTTTTATATTATTTTATATCGAAAGTGTTCTTGACATGAGGCCAATATTAATGAAAGACCTAGATTCCTCCCTCCCTCACTTGTCATCTAAAAGAGGTAAATTTTTTAAGTTTTTGTTGATAACTTTATAGGCGTTATTATGATGTATTATAATGGTAAATTTCAGCATTATAACACTAATAGTCTGTGAGTAAAACGAAAATGATACACAAACGGACAGACAGAGAGACAGTCATGAAGTGGTGAAGTATTGATATAATTTTAAAAAATTACCGTTTATGTGTGATATATTAAAGTGATATACGTTTAGAGCACTAATATCCAAATTATGCTACAAAATAAAGTCTGCAGTTATCTTAAATATAAGTTTCAAAACACATTTTGATGTAAAAGAAAGTTTTTCATTACATTTAAGTAAATTACAAATCTTTCATACATAAATAAAGATTTATTTTTATACTGTATGATATACACAATACCAAAAATTGTTTCTGCAATTTTTTTTATGTTCTTTCCATATTGATGTAATACAGACTAGGACACACTTTGGTGATTGGCTGAAAAGACGAGTAGTAAAACGAAATAAAAACTTACCTGGATTAAAACAAAAAGTAAAAGTTCGAGATTCCTCTCGAGGCTAAAAGTTTTAAAAACATTTAGAACTTTTGCCTCATTTTCAGTAAACTCCTTTTAACGCTTCTTTCTGATAGCGACACTTATTTTCTAGAGAAACGTTCTTCATAATCAATTTAGAAACTTTGCGCAGCTTTAGACTTCAAGACAAAATATAATCTAAAAAAAAATAATATTTTTTTTACCTCGAGTTTAGTATCTTGAATATATTTCAGTAACCATATACGTAACATTCCCGCCTGTCTCGTGAGACTTTTGATGCGAAACATATATAACATGAAATATTGAAATACTAAATTATATAATTTGAAAGCTGCAAAATTATTATCAGTGATTACCAAGTTTACTTGCGGGTACTCCAAGCGTAAAGTCTACATAATTGTATATCAAATACATTTAAGTGGTCGTATAAAATAACTTCGTGTTTTGCAGAATATAATGAGGTGATAAGTAATTGGACGAATGATCGCATGAAATTACCATTTAATATCAACATCCATTAAAGAAACCTTTAAGTTTTTCTATAAAAATTTTACCACCACATCTTATATGTGGTTGGGTAGTTGTCTCCTGGAAGCACAAATTGAACAATGACGGTTGCTATTCTAAAATAAACGTCATTTATATATCATTAATACAAAAAAACGAAAAAGCGATGACTTTTTGATTATGAAAATGTTTAATTCAAAAACGACAGTTGCCTTTAGTTTTTAAGGAAAAACATAATATTTTACATTTATTGTAATACAAAAATGTAATGTTGCACTACTTTTGTTACGTAAGTTTCTAAAAAAAAACAAAAATGTCATAGATTTAACAAAACACGATCGATATATTTACATTATAACATTACGAAGAAAGGATATTCATTTTCTTAACAGCTTGTAATGAATGTCAAAGTAATTTAAAAATGAATTCTTAATCTCTTTAAATACTGGCTTTACATTTGGAAAGCGATCGATTTTGAATATTTTTTGTAATCGTTCTGAAAAAAATTTATCGTTATTTTTATTTATTTTTAACAAGTTGTATTTAATTTTTTGCTCGTTCTGTTTGCCTAGTGCTGAAATTCTACTTTTAATATTCTAAAATTACGGAACTACTAGCAAAAATTCTCGTGGAACTAATGATAAAAAGACTCTTATGGGACTAATAGTAAAAATACTCTCATGGAATTAATGTTAAGAGACTGTTATGTAACTAATGGTTAAAAGCCTCTTGGAATTTGATAAGACTCTTATGGAACTAAAATTAAATAGACATGATATGTTAGGGCAATGCTATATTACCGTTGCCTAATACTAATTTTAAAACTATTGACGTGTCTTTAAAAAAGGTAGGTTGGTCCAAATCTGAGCAAACATTTACTTTGTGTGATTATTTGATTCATATGTCAAAACGATTACGTCTTCATTTTATATAAGAGAATTAATAAAAATGGATTTATATTAGTAGTAAAGGATATTAAAATACCAGAAAAATTTCATCAGACCTATAAAAATGTCTCCAGAGGATATGGTGCTAAAATGCAAATGGTATGGACTCTCCAAATCCATTAGAATTATAAATAGTTTGAGGTACGTTCTCGTTCCTTGAATAAATTGCAAATAAAAAGCAGTTCACTAAAAACAAAGATAAAACTAAGAACGTGAAATTCACTAAAATGGCATGCAAATGTAAAAGGTTTGAAGGCGATTCATATTAATTTTAAAAAAACCCATCTCCAATTTAATTTAAACAGATTCAGAGTTCAGCGTTGGTAACGATCAAACAATAGAAAGGACACATGTTGTTACCACTATTTGCATAAAATATAATTTTTATTCCCATTAGAATTTTCAAAAGAAAAATTAAATTCACTTTATATAATAAAGTCAATACTAACGTATTAATTTTAAGTCTGGGCAATAACGAGACAGATCCAGTTAGGTAAAGTCTTAATTTTATTGAAAATAAATGTCTTGAAACGCATTCTTAGAGGAATTTTGTTTATTAGGTAATAATATGGAAAACTGTTTAATCGTGAACTTTTTAAATTTAAAAGCAATTTGTAGTTTTTTAATTTATGGAATTAAACAGAATAAGACTTCTAAGAAAGAAAATTTTCCACTGATATTCGGTACAGAAACGATGGATGAATAGAAAGACTAAAAAAATCCCTATTAAGAGTAAAAAGGGAGATAATGCTGAGAGAACTAGAAATTACAAAGTCTACTGTACCTAGGAAGAAGAAAAAACTTCCAACTTTAAAGAAAAATAACAATATAATAATAAATACAATTCTATCCTTACTAATTAATAATCAAACATACAATAAGGACGTGAAATAATAAGAATCTAAATATTTTAAACATGACATTACGTCTATTTTACACATTCGCTATTCCAACTCTCCACACATCTTTTGACATTTCTCACCCTTGGTTACTCGATATAATTTATCGTAGCATTAATCCCAAATATACGATTGCCCTCTACAGAATACAGCGGGAATCTTGCAGAATAGAGCGAGCGAAAGCTCTCTGAAAGCTCCCGGAGCGATTTACGTCAATTGAGTTTATTGCATTTTGGCGTACATCTTCACTCAATAAGCGCCCCTAACTCGCCTCTAGTTCAATAAGCAAATGAAGCATTAGCTTTCATAAAGCGAAGGGGTGGATATTATTAGATCACTCTTAAAATGGAACTTTTATTTTGTTAAGGGTTGAATTTAATCGTTTTTACCACATGTATAGAGACCATCCTCAGTATAGAATACTACATCCATTGCTTCGAAATTTAACAAATCAGATTTTTATTTTCACTGTATTTTGAAATTTCTGAATACCTCATTCATATATAAGGGTACATGAGTGATTAATTTTCCAAAAATTTTACGTTATTTCCTTTTGATTTAATACCTTCTCTTAGTTTTAATTTCATACTTTCTTGAGGAATCCGCCATTTAATAGGAATCCGCCATTTAATAAATCCGCGTATTTAATAGGTCAAAATTATGTACAATTTAAATAGAGGGAGTCGAAATATATTGCGTGCATTTTTGAGTTAAACTTTTAAACCATTAGGACTATAATGAAATAATGTATGAAGATATTTTAGACAATATGAAGATCTACAAACAAAATTTAACAATACGCTCGTAACTATTACATATTCTTATACTCGAATTGTTCTGTACTGGACTAAGGCAAAGAATAAATAATTAAATTATTGAGAATAATTTTTAAGAGATGAACCGTAAATAATTATTACTTAAAAGGAATTAAAACAAAATTTATTCAAGGTTCCGTTTTTGTCCGGTTAATGTCAGGACTGATAGCTGGGTTTGTCGATAGGTGAAGGAGAAGTTTTTCTTTCCGTACTTTATTTAGTCATCAATAAAGACATTGTTTTTAATCCAAACATTCAACATCCCTTATTTTTTTATTTTCCAATGACATTCTTAATAGTAAACCCCTTGGTAAGGCAATGACTGAATTAGATTTAGTTGACCCTATTGTCTTGAAAAGCATAGTTTTAAAAATGGGAGTCATCATAATTTTATTCTATGTCTATAACTAAAATTAAATAAGAAAAATTTAAGTTTAATTATTCTTCCCCACTTGCTCTTTTTATATTTTAAGGTAGACTCTGTCAGAGTAGAATCCATGTTTAATCATGTTCAATTTCATTATGATCACATATATAATTTCCGCAAAATTAGGTCGAATCTTATCTCAATATGTATAAAATATACTACACCTATCCCATTTTCAGTAAAGGATATATTTTAAATTCTATTATTTAGTGAACAATAATGCTTCAGATAAATAAGGTCAAAATCAATTAATTTAGAAATGTTTTCTTCTAATTTCATGGCTCATAATTTTTATTTAAAATTATGAAAACTGCAAACACCACTTTAGTTGAAGTACATGCTGAAGGGACGTATGTTTACACTTTCTTTTTTTTTTAATTTGGTTACATTAATTCATTCTTAATACCAGATAATTTTTTTCTTAAGTTCCAATCCTTACTAAATGAATTATTTTCATATTTTTATATTCATTTGCATTCCTTTAATGTGTTTTCCTTCCTGTAGATTTTTAGTACATTTGTTATGTACGCCCGTCTCTTGGTAATTCATAAATATAATATGTATTGTCAATACCTACTTGTGAAAGGGAAGACATAAGAAACTTGTCCAGTTCAGTTAAGCTATTTAATCCAAAAAATAATTGATGAAAAATGACTAAATTTTATCCATAAAATGTTTCTCTTGGTGACTGTAATAATTCCTCACATCAATCGATGTTTTGTAATTGGATATT
Source organism: Druceiella hillmani (assembly GCA_039881145.1). Lineage (NCBI taxonomy): Eukaryota > Metazoa > Arthropoda > Insecta > Lepidoptera > Hepialidae > Druceiella > Druceiella hillmani. The sequence goes on from JAYKKI010000015.1 coordinate 947,749, forward strand.
AACTAAAACTAATTTATCCCTTAGGCAAGAAGATCTTCAAACTTTTTCACAAGAGGAAGTCTTCCCATCAAATTATATCCAACGTCGGTCCTCTCATTTTATCATGAAATGCGACTTCATTTAAATAATCAAATGTATTGTGATTGTCCGAAATATGTCTGCCAACAGGTTTATGATAATCTTTTTCGTGCCGGAAAAATCCTTCCTATTGTCGGAAGACTAAATTTTTCCCACAATCCCTGTCGCTATTCAGATGACACCTGTCACGCCATCCGCTAGCCAACTGAGCGTGAGCGAAAGAATATCGACATCGACGACGCAACAAGGGAATAGAATATTCCTCTCGACCGGATACGCTTGAGTGCTCTTCTGACATATCGATCTATAATTGTATTATTTTTATGATATTCACAACGGCACTACACTAAAGTAATTTTTTTAATTGACACACTTTTATTTAGCTTTTCCGTTTAATAAAATATTTGATTAAAAAATTTTATCAAAAATAATATTCTGGTAGATTTAATTTACGTGCAAAATACTAAGTGGGGCCTAAATCAAATAACATTCATATTATGTTTATGATGAACTAAGATGAACAAGAAGATATTTTAACTACACGAATATAAAATGTATAATACAAACATAGTTCTGCATATTTGGAAATTAATTTGAAATTACGTCTTACAAACAATCGTAATAATGTCTTATTATTTAAGTTTTTACCATGAAAAAAAAATATACAAATTTATGTACTATGTATATATATATATATATAAATATATATATATATATATATATATATATATATATATACACATTTAATTTACTAGTTGTATAACAACTAGTAACCTTATATTTCAATAAAACTAACAAAAATAGTTAACAGATGGCGCCATGTTAATAGTATATCTCATTTACATAGGTACCTAGCTCTCAAAATTTAATAAAATAGTTATTTAAGCAGTATTTTTGTTAATTTTCTATAAAGACATAAATTATGTCAATGGCTAATTTAAAATACTTTTTGATGTTGCATTAAAATTGCGATTTAATAAAAACTAATACAAATGTTAAAGAAATATTTAAATTATAGTTGTAAAATTATTGTAAGTTCTAGTGGTCAGTTAATCTGAGGAGTGCAAAATTTTACAATCTATCTAACTATCGACTAAACAGTTTTGGTGTTAAATTAAATAAGTCGCAAGAAAATAACAAATTATTTTTTCCATCTCCCAAATATATTCATTCGCCTGTCATATTTTCTGAAGAAAAATGGTTATATAAAGAAAAGCTAATAAACTCCAATACAGTGCGTTATCACACAAGTATCGCAAAATAAACATCGTTAAGACGGAAAATAAGTAAAAATTTTCTGATATAACCAATATTATTAACTCTAAATAGGCCAAAGCCGTTGCGGATGCACAAGATATTGACACAGGCTCGAGGGAGAGTGGCGAAAAGAAAAAGTGCGGGGCGATCTCCGTCTCTTTCACTAAACCTTCCGAGCATTCAACAAGTGTTTCCTGTTGGACTAATCCGTGTAATATTGAATCCGAGGGCGGAAGTTTTCCGCGCACATTTGACTCGGCCTTATGCGTAATTCGTGAGGCATTCGACTATCGTTTGGTGTTTGGGAAATCGCTTCGAGGGCCCGAATGGATTTGGAAAGTGTGTGGGAGTTTGGTAAGCTTTACGGAAGCTATTTTGAAGGGGTAGTTGAGGGTAATGTTATGGGATTTAGTGAATGTAAAATACATGCAGCTAGATTTGTAGCATATAATATTGTTTCGTATAAATAGTATGGAGTTTCCATGAACTTTTCACAACCCTAATTATATGTCACAACTTGGTCGACTATTAGTTGTAAAGTAGTAGGTTCTATTAGAGTTAGTCATTTTCCTCTTAATTTTGTTTTAAATACTACTCTTGTGAATAATTTTCAGATATTTAAAAATAGCAGTTTAGATGGTTGGAGAGGGTGCAAATAATTCTACAAAACATTACCTTTTTAAAGCTTAATACTCATTAAACGGATTCGCATAAATATATATACATATACATGTATATATATATATATATAAATATATATATATATATATATATATATATATATATATATATATATATATAAATATATATATATATATATATATATACATATATATATATATATATATATATACATATATATATATATTTATATATATATCTTTAAATATTCGTTTCAATACACATTTTAATATAAAAATTTAGTTAAAGCCTTTTAAAAATTAATTACATAACGGTCTCTTAACATTAGTTACATTTTTAATGGATCAAGAGACGTTAAAAAGAAATAAAAAAAATGATAAAATTTTTCGAAACGATTACAAAAAATTTTCAAAATCGATCGCTTTTCAAATGTCAAGCCAGTATTTAAAGGAATCAAATATTTATTTTTAAATTACTTTGACATTCATTCTGTGCTGTTATGAAAATGAATATCCTTTCTTCGTAATTAATGATATATATATATATATATATATATATATATATATATATATATATATATATATATATGTATATATATATATATATATATATATATGTATATGTATATATATATTTGTATAAATATGAATTTTATACCTGCCATTTTTTAATGCGCGAAATTCAACAGAATAGGAAAACCAAGAAAGAAAAACTTTCAGTGATATTCGGTACAGAAACGATGGATGAATAGAAAAATACTAAAAAACCCTATGGAGAGTAAAAAGGCAGATAATGCTGAGAGAACTAGACATTAGAAAGTCTGCTATACCTAAGAACAAAAAAAAACTTCCAACTTTAAAAAAAGTAAACACAATCCTCTCCTTACCAATTAATAATCAAACATATAATAAGGACGTGGAATATAATGAATCTAAATATTTTAAACATGGCTTCACGTCAATTTTACTCATTCGTCATTCCAACTCTCCACACAGCCTTTGACATTTGTCACCCTTGGCTGCCCGATACAATTTACTGTATCATTTATTCCAATTGTACAATTGCTCTCTACGCAATTTTGTTAGACACTAGCAGAATAGAGCGGGCGAAAGCTCTCTGAAAGCTCCCGGAGCGATTTACGTCAACGCAATTGAGTTTATTGCATTTTGGCGTTCATCTTCACTCAATAAGCGTCCCTAACTCGCTTCTAGTTCAGTATCGATGTATTAGCTTTCATAGAGCGAAGGGGTGGTATTTTTAGATCATTTTTAAGATAGAAATGTTATTTTGTTAAGGGTTGAATTGAATCGTTTTTACCACACGTATAGAGACCATACCACATCCATTGCTTCGAAATTTAACAATTCAGATTTATGTTTTGGGCTTACGTTATTTAAATTTTTTTAGATTTATAAAATTACGGAGTACCTTGTTCATATGTGAGAGGTATATGAGTAATTCATTTTTAAATATTTATTTTGTTTTCTTTTTATTTAATACCTTCTCTTAGTTTTAATTTCCTACTTTCTTAAAAAATTCGCCAACATATTTATTAGGTCCACATTATATATTTACCATACTAAATTATATATTTATCATACGTTTTAATAAAAAAATGTTCGTTTGGCTGTTTTTTTAGACTGGCACAAAAACGGCACATTCGTTTTATATAATACTTTCATTATAAGCAACTGAATTTGTGAATAGTAAACAATAACTATTTAAATAGTTATTGTTTACTATATACAAATTTTCGAGTTGACCTTTTAAACCATTACAGCTACAATGAGATAATCTATAAAGATATTTTAGACAATACGAAGATCTATAAACAAAATTTAAGAATATGCTCCTTACTATTATAGAATCTTACGACTGCTTTATACTCGAATTGTTCTGAACTGGACTAAGGCAAATAAAAAATGAACCATATGCGATGAACCGTAATGTAATGAACCGTAAATAATTATTATTTAAAGGAAATTAAAAGAAAATTTACTCAAGGTTCCATTTTTATCCGGTTAATATCAGGACTGATAGCTGATTCGGTCGACAGGTGAAGGAGAATTTTTCTTTCTGTACTTTATTTAGTCATCTATAAAGATATGTTTTTAAATCCAGACATTCAATATCAATTAAGATGTTATTTTCCAATAATGTTCCTAATGTTATGTCATTTGGTAAGGCAATAACTGAATTAGGTTTAGTTTACTCTATGGTCTTGAAAAGTATAGCTTTAAAAACGCGAGTCTTCATAATTTTATTTTATGTTTATAACTAAAATTAAATAAAAAAAAATTTAAGTTGAATTATTCTTATCCACTTGCTTTTTTATGTTTTAAAGTAGACTCTGTCAGAGTAGAATCCATGTTTAATCATGTTCAATTTCATTATGAACACACATATAATTTCCGCAAAATTAGGTCGAATCTCATCTCAATCTTTATTAAATGAATTACACCTGTCCCATTTTCAGTAAAAGATATATTTTAAATTCCACAATTTACTGAACAATGATGCTTCAAATAAATAAGGTCAAAACCTACTTATTTGGGCATGTTTTCTTCTAGCTTCATTACTCTTAATTTTTGTTTAATATTATGTAAAATGCTTTCATAGTTTTCAATATGTAAACATATTGAAAACTGCAAGCACCACTTTAGGTGAAGTACATGCTGAAGGGACTTATGTTTACACTTTATTTTTTTTTAATTTGGTTACATTAATTCATTCTTAATTTCAGATGTTTATTTCTTAAGTTTTATTCCTTACTTAATGAATTATTTACATATTTATACATTCATTTACATTCCTTTAATGTGTTTAACTTCCTGCAGGTTTTAGTACATTTGTTGTGTACGCCCGTCTCTTGGTAATTAAAAAATATAATATGTATTGTCAATACCTATTTCTGAAAAGGAAGAAACGAGAAAAACTTGTCGAGTTCAGTTTAGCTATGTATTCCATAAATAATTTATGAAAAATGGGCCAATTTTGTCCATAAAATATTTCTCGTGGTGATTGTATTAATTCGTCATATCATTCGATGTTTTATTATTGGATATTACCTAAAACTATTTTATCTCTTAAACAAGAAAAATCTACAAACTTTTTCACAAGAGGAAGCCTTTCTTTCAAATTATATCCAATGTCGGTTCTTTCATTTTATCATGAAATGCGACTTCGATTAAATATTCATGTGTATTGTGAATTGTTAGAAATATGTCTGCCATCACGTTTATGACAATATTTTTCGTGCAGGAATTTTCCTATTGTCGGAAGACTAAATTTTTCCCACAATCCCTGTCGCTATTCAAATGACACCTGTCGTGCCATCCACGAGCCAACTGAGCGCGAGCGAAAGAATATCGACATTGACAACGCAACAAGGGAATAGAATATTCCTCTCGACCGGATACGCTAGAGTGCTCTTCTGAAATATCGATCTATAATCGTATTATTTTTATAATATTCACAACGGCACTAAAGTATTTATTTTTATTGCCAAACTTTTATTTAGATTTTCTGCCCAGTAAAATATTCGATTTAAAAATTTTAACAAAAATAATATTCTGGTAGCTTTAACTTACGTGCAAAATACAAAGTGGGGGCGTAAATCAAATAATATTCATATTATGTTTCTGACAAACTAAGATGAAGAAGAAGATATTTTAAGTACATTAATATAAAAAGTATAATACAAACATAGTTCTGTATATTTGGGAATAAATGTGAAATTACGTCTTACAAACAATCGTACTCGTATTTGCTAAGTTTTTTACCACGTAAAAAAATATTCAAAATTTATGTATATGTGTATATATGTCGACATAATGCGCCGTGTTAATATTATATCTCATTTAAAATATTATATAAATTTCATACCCTTAACCTAAAAAAATAGTAATTTAAACAGTATTTCTGTTAATTTTATTAAATAATTATAATATTATTGTAATATTATTATAAGTTCTAGTGGTCAGTTACAGTGACGAGTGCAAAATTTTACAATCTAATTATCAACTGCGGTTTTTGTGTTAAATCCCATCAGTCAGAAGAAAATAACAATTTATTTTTTCCATCTCATAAATATATTTGTTCGCGTATCATATTTTCTAAAGATAAATTGTTATATATATATATATATATATATATATATATATATATATATATAAAACTAATAAACCCCAACGCAGTCCGTTATCATACGAGTATCGCAAAAAATACATCGCTAAGATGGAAAATAAGTGAAAATTTTCCGATGAAAGTTACATTCTTAACTCTAAATAGGCCAAAGCCGTTGCGCGCGCTCAGGATATTGACATAGGCCCGAGGGAGAGCGGCGAAAAGGAAAAGGGCGGGGCGATTTCCGTCTCTTTCACTAAACCTTCCAAGCCTTCAACAAGTGTTTCCTGTCGGACTAATCTGTGTAATATTGAATCCGAGGGCGGAAGTATTCCGCGCACATTTGACTCGGCCTTATGCGTAATTGTGGCGCAGTCAACTATCGTTTGGTGTTTGGGAAATCGCTTCGAGGGTCAGAATGGTTTGGGAAATTGTGTGGGAGTTTGGTAAGCTTTACGGAAGCTCTTTTTATGGGATAGTTGAGGGTAATGTTATCGGATTTACTGAGTGTGAAGTACATGTAGCTAGATTTGTAGCATATAATAGTGTCGCGTATAAATAGCGCAAAATTTATTTTATATTTAAATTTATAATTTGAATTTACAATTTTTCTAATATATAACAAATGGAAGCCTGATTTCTTCATTTCTTTAAGACTTTAACATTACTTTTTATCTTGTGTAAAACTAGATGTAATGCACGTGGCTGGTGTTAGTAAGTTTTGGAATATTTTTAGATATTTTTTATAGTATTAATACTTTAAATATTCTTTCAATTTTCAAATTTGATTTTTTAATATTTTAAGAATTTGTTTGAAAGGAAAATGTTACTGACAAAATGAACCTATGCTATTCACTGTTCATCCCAGTAGCACGAATTATAATTATTACATCGATCGAAATTCAAATTTTCCAACTTTGCTAAAATCTATTTCTGGATATTTCAAATGGCAGGTCTCTATATTTTAATATCATGAATTTTTCATTAAAAATTACGAAAATGTTACAAATAATTAAAAAGTAACTATTTTTTAAATTTTATTTTTCCGTTATCCTTTTAACATATGAAAAATTCAAAAAATACAGGACTCACAATCATACTCTAGAATCTCGAAATAAATGTTAATCGATTGAGAAAATATTATATTTTCGTTACGGTTCCTCAGTTTGAATATATTTGAAATCTATTCATTAAATATTAAGGTTTAACAAAACATATTTGAGTACAACAGCTGATATAATTTTTTGGTTATTTAGTTTAAATATTCAGGAATAATTTTCTAAAGGTACTCAGGTATGTATCAAAAGATTAAGTCTCCATTAAGTAAATTTCTAATTTCAATATTTGAATCTCATTTATTTAGAGTGTTTCGATCATTTATCAGTATATATCAGTTTCTAATACCAATATTTTTTTAAAAACTCATGAGAATTGAAAAAAACTAGGGAGGAAAGGAAAGAGACTGCAATTTTCTCCATTATAATATTTTGCTCCAGGTAAATAATTCAAAGCCTCTAACCATAAATTATAGTCCGAAATAAATTAGCTAATTTTGAAAGAAAATTTGCAAACACTATATAAGAGGGAAATTTATTTCTTTGCTTAGACACCAATTTCCAAATTTGCTTGATCCATTTTATAGAAAAAATCATTACCCTTACTTTTACCTTTGTCCATCAACAGCTTGTATCGGCAGAGCTTTGTGCAGTGCCGATAAATAAGTCATTTGGAAGCAAAAACGACAACATTCAAGTATGACGTTAAAAGTAAAACAATTTTTAAATATATGTACTTTCTAGCTTTTACTCCCATTTCACCCATATGGTATTAAGAAAATATGAAAAACCTTATTTTAAAAAAAAACCTATTTGGACATATAATTATTGCCAACCGTGTAAAATTTATTTGTACAATGAATAATAAGTTTTTGCAATAATCTTCTACAAATGCGATTTTCAGCAATAATATAATCTCTAGCAATAATTTATTTTTTATTAAAACGTTCATTGTGCGTTGTGCATATTGAAGATATATGAAAGTTTGCTACGTTTCGTAGTAAACTTTTTTTCCATTTTCGGCAGCGCATTACAATTTTTTTATACGGGGACATAATTTTTCTTAGAGTATATATTCAATACTCGGCATAGCATGGTTATATATAACGGATCTTTTAATATAGTGTATATAAATTATTTATACACCTAACTTTATTGAAATTTATTAGGACTTTTAAGCGTGTAAGAAAGACAAACTAAAAATAATAGACAAATTTTTATTTTTATTATATTAGTGTAATTATACATACCTTCTCTTTTATTTAGGCTTATTGTTCATGCATAAAGTTTCATTAATAGCCATTGAACTGTCTAAGAGTGAACGAAAGACAAGTTATATTTAACTTTTCAATTTTATAATATTGTTAGGATTTATAATTCCTTTTTTGCTATTTTCAATTGTTAATAACTAAATGTTCTGAATAATCTTTCCAATACAGCAAATGAGCAAAACTGTTCAATTTATATTAAAAAAATAATATTTTTTAAATATTACTGTTTTGACAGCTACGGATTTTTCCTATTTTGGAGTGCTTTTTCTTACTTTTGCTGATTAAATATTAATTTTATTCATTACGTATAAAAATTTAAATTCATTTGTGAACGGAGGTTTGCTTGTATGAATAAAATACGATATGATAATATGCTTTATCCGCGTGCATAGGCGAAAATTATGTCGATTATTATAAACTGCAATGAAAAACTTTAAAAATAAGACACTTAAATTTGTAACAAAAATAATTAAATATTATTCAAAAAAGCTCCGGCAAATAACTGCTTCATTTAACATGTTACTTGGGAAGTAACCATCTCATTTCATTAAAATCTCTATTCTACGAATACTCTTAGCTTTCATTACTGTAATTGTTAAATATATAGCTTGAATGTTTCATTAACATCAAATATTAAAGTAATATTAACATTAATAATATTTCAGCCGAATTATTTAAATATAAGCTTTTGAGGTCCCGCAAAAGTAAACGTGAATAGTTTTGATAAAATTAGAGAGAAGTCCTAACGTTGGATAAAATCATCCTCTACGTGAGATAAAGGGTCGATTTTATTACAGTAATTATTAAGTTCAAGTAACAAGTCTAATAACTTGAATACAGTTTTCGATAACAAAATCTTATACATAATAAATCATATTGCCAAAAACTGGTTTAAATTCCTTGTACAGGGTTTTCAATATAATACAATTTTAAACTAAATCTATATATTAAAATAAAAAATATAATGTGCTTGCAGCCTTTTATTTGAAGGTTTAATATATTGCAGTTCAGTATAGATTATAAAACGGATGCACGTAAACAAGCCAAAATAATGCGGTGCACATCAAATGATCATGTTTTATCTATTTTGATACCAAGTAATATCATAAAATAAATATGATGTATTAATGCGTTCAAATACGCCCAACTAATTTACATAAGTTTTCCAGCTGCGTACAAAATACACCACATAATGAACACAGTGGTCTAAAGAAAAATATGCATCTTCATTACAAACCTAGGCTTTATATAGTGCGGGAGAGAAGTTTTTTTTTATTTTTGCGGATAGTTCTTAATGAACAATTATTTAAAAAATCGACGAAGAAAAACACAATTATCGAGATTCAAACTCAGGTTTTCGTTGCGTTGTTTACGCAATCCAATGCTTAATAAATAAAGATATAACTGCTAACTATCGATGTTTATATTCTTTGGTTGTCAAACCGAATATACCCGAAATGCATCACGCTGTTCGGTTTCACATTCTCTTATCCCTTAAAAATTTTAAAGCCATAAATATTGTCTATTAAATTATTTACAAATATTATTTTTTACCACGTAAATATATTACGCATATATTAGAGGCGTAAAATAATTAGTACATAATTAAACAATTATGACATCTAGAATCATAGCTATAACTTTCCTACAACCTTTGCAAAAAAAAATAGGCTTTTAAACTCCTATTTTCTCGTAATTTTAGTTTTGGTAGCTTTAGAAATAAGAGGAGAGTATATTTTTTGCATATTTTCCAGCACGTCTCTAAAGATACGCCTCCTGAAATTGTAAAAAAGCTTATTAGCCCTTTCGAAGATACCCCGTAATATATATTGAATTAAAAAAACGAAAATTTAATTAATTGACCCCAAATTTCCATATAAATATTTTTAAGTGTTAGCAACTGAAATATGGTTGAGAGGTATCGACGAAAAACGCCTGTGACAGAGAGACAGACACGTGAAAGGTCTTATAATTGTTCCATTTTACATTTTAAGATACGAAATCCAAATGTTTTTTTTTCAAGAAATATCTATAAACTTCAACAAGGTTAGTAACATAGTTACGAAATAAGTACTAATTTAAACATAATTTGTTAGATTGAATTAATGTTTATTATGGTTTAGTGGGTCGCGCCATGCATTTATTATGGTTTAGTGGGTCGCGCCGTGCATTTATTATGGTTTAGTGGGTCGCGCCATGCATTTTATGCAATAATAGTCTGAACCAAAATTCTGTTCATTATTTAATCCACGAATTCTATGTATTCCAATAATTTTATAAATGAACGCTAATCTAATAACAGTTCGTTCAGTTTTTTCATGCTGGGGTTCAATATTATTAACGTTTGTTTTCATTGCTTTGCTCTTGCAAACGATATCGTAATTATATATGGCATATCTTTTAATCTATGATATACATTATCTATATGCATAATTGCATTTAAATATAAAGGACAGTTTAACAGTGAAGAAAAAACAAACAAATGAATAAACAGAAAACTCTTAACTTTTATTATATCAGTTGGGATCTGTTTAATGCTACGTAGATTAACCAAGTCGTTTATGAACAATGTATCAGCATAATAAGGTTCTACTAAGTCTAGGACACATAAAAAAAAGTTAATGAAAAGTCGGGATTTTTCATTTTCGTTTCGTGGCAACGTATTTACTATTAATAAAGGAACTTTGCCAATGTTTAAAATAACTGTAAAATTAAGGTACATATACTTTTTGAAAAACCTATTTATGCATATTTTGAAATAAAATTGCGTTTTATTTTATGGTTGCCACCATGATTTGAACTTCTAAACTCCAACAAATATAGAACATAATTGTATTACGACGTTCGAAAAACATCTATGTTAACATGTTATTATGTTGTTAGGCTCATAAAACACTAATCACTGCAGCACAGAAAGTGACAGTTAAAAAAATTATAATTAGGCCAACGGTTTAGGCGCTATATTATACAACGGATACACACACACACAAACACACACAGAGATACGTTTGTTTAGTTTTTATTTTTTTATTCTCATTTAATTTCAACCAAATTCTTTGATTTTTTCACAAACGAAAAACTTGCTCTCCCCGTCACGTTATTTGACAATTAAAAACAAAGAATTTAAATAAAGTAGAAATAATACCGGATCAGGTAGTTTCATTTAGTAGTGAAAAATTTAATTAAAAACAAATATAAATACCTCTGACTCACATTTATTAAATAGCATCTTCAACTTCATTTCAGAAATTTTAAGAAATACTGAAATTTAAGAACTTTTTTCATTACCTATTATTCTTTTTTTAGGTTCCCTAGCCAAATGGCCAAGACGGAACCCTTATAATTTCATCCCGTCCCCGGTCTGCCGTATGCCAAAGCCATTTTACTCGCAGACTATTTCTACAATATAAATGAAATTTGGATGATAAAGGTATTCTATGAACCGCTATACAATGAGGTAGTGGAATTATGAAAAAAAATAATATTAGGATTAACTCTCCATACATGTCACTGAGGGATGAAAAAAATCCAGTGCACGTAGGGGTGCGGTATCGTTAAATAGATCTTAAAAATTATACTGAGGTTCCAAAATAACTTTTTTCCTTTAAATCAATAGTTGGTGAGATATGCTCATCTAATATTTTAAAAAGTGTGACCCCTCGTCCTGTAATTTTCTACTAATAAGTGTAAAATTATGAAAAAATGTGGTAGTAGAATTTGATATAAACTTTTAACGAAAATCAGGGTGTATACGTTGTGTAGTATTTGAGATATGGAATATTTTCGGTACCCACTGCAGCAGTTTTTCATAGTGTCTGAGAAATATAAATTTATTACCGACTCGCACTTGGGCGGTTTTTAAAATTTGTTTCGTCCTCACGGTTACGTCTTCTTTTTATTACTAAAAATATATCTATATATATATATATATATATATATGTATATATATATATATATATATATATATATATATATACATACATATATATATATATATATATATATATACATACATATATATATATATATATATATATATATATACATGTCCATATAACTTATATCAAGGTATTTAATTAATAATTAATCATTTTTTAAATTCATTTTATATTTAATGAAAACTCCTTCAAGAAATGGTGTGCCAATTTCATTCTGTATAAAATAAGTTAAGTAACGTAAACAAAAATCTATATACGCTCCTTCGAGGGCATTGAAGTCAACGCCTGCGAAGGGACTGTCACAACTTGATCTCTTAAAGCTTCTTCCGATCAATTTATTGACATTTTTGCCATTCTCCTACCTTAAAGTACACAGAAGTTAATTATAATAATCCTCATGTACATAGACAGCGGTTGGTACGTTGTGAAGAAAACCGTCTTTATTTAAAGTATGCCAAAAATAACTTTCCATTGAATAATAATAATTATGACAACCGCAGTCTGTACCCGGCCTCGTCAGGCTTCGAAGGAGCGGCGACATCAAACGATTCATCGATCCTAATTGGGGTTGAAGCTGCGTAAAATACGAGCAGAAAAATATCTCAAGGGACCATTTGGCTGGCAATGCCTCGTTACAAAATCATAAATGGAAAAATGAGCTTTACTCTTATTAAAAGCTCAGGTTTCTTTGAGACCATCGTTAGAGATTTATTACGTTTTACGATATATTATATTGTTAAAGGTATTATTTATGCTTGCTAAACATTTGAACCTGATTAGAACACGTTTATATTAATATATTTTTGTATACACAAAGTAATGTAAAGCCTTCATGTAAATTTTATTTGTTGACTATATAGAAAAAAATAAATAAATAAATTACATGTAATGTAATCTGTCAAATTTCAACACTTATTATGAAAAAATATTATATAAAGTTGAAGTCATGACATCATGTTTTAAATTGTTTTGAAAAACAAACTAACTAGACAAACTAAGAAAACTATTTTATTTTAAACATTAAAAAAAAACTTATATGTGTAATTATTTTAAAATAAAATAACATTTGCATACCATATTAAATTATAGTCAAATAATAAAGAATGCACATCGTGCGCCTTAAAAAGTAGTTCACTTGATATTTTAAAATATTGTGCTTGGTGTACCCAAAAAAATAGTTTATGTGATATCTTACAGTAGTGAGCTTGGTTCGCCTATAAAAGTAGTTGATATCGAAGGGAGTCAAGTTTATGCGATTCAGCATCACCGACTTGAACTTGATGGATCAGAGTCATCGACCTGAGCAAATGGCTCAATTTCGTTCACAAAAGTGCTCAATTAAGAAATTTTATATCAAAAAATTGAAGAGAAAAATATTTATGGAAAAAAATTATTAGCATCCGTAAGTTTTTATTTTACCTTAATAATTCATAATAATGGGTAATAGTTAAATATTTATAATAAACTTTATAAAGAATATCATTTATATAAATTTTTCATTAACGTATACTAATACTAACGTAAATTTAATTAAATAAATAGGATGTATTTCATCCTATTATACATACATATATATATTATTTAAATTTTAAGAGCAAACGATGTGAATAGGTTAATTCGTGAAAATACTCAAAATTATCAGTTGCTACATTCCCGTTTCCGAAATATTTTTATAACGATATCCGGAAAATGTTTCTTTATACTAAAAGGTAACTAATATATTGTATATACCTATTTAGATAAAATTTGGTTTACGTCAAAAGTTTGTAATAATTTTGTATTATTTTATAATAAAACAATAAATTCTTAAGCCATCGAATTGCGCAAAAACCTTAAAAAGGAAAGTCGAGAAAATTTACGGAAATCTAAAATTAAAGAACACCGGAAAAGCACAATTCGAGTTTCTTTAATATTCTACGTCTCTTGAAATTATTAATGCAAGTTAACATAAGTCATTCTGATTAAACGTGAAAATCGGAAATCCAACCTCAATTTCGTTGTAAAAGATTTTCCCGTCCTTACTACTTATTAAACATACTCATTTAATTATATGGAGGCTGGCTCTAACCGTCATTAATTTTCCGAATCGAACCGCTAATGAAGGTGAAAATTTGGCACGTACAAACACAAAATTCCAATAAATGTTGTTTTCACCTTTACTGGTTAATTAATTAGTGCGCTGAAATCTTCTAAAATATCAGAAGCAAATATCGTAGAATCGTTAATTACCAATTCAGGCAGGTTAACCACGTTTATTTTCCGAAAAAGTAATTAATTGTATAGAACGAAGACTAAAATTCCATTATATATTCAAAAAAACCTAATCGATTTAATAATATAATATGTTAGTATTACGTGTAAAGGTATGTTAATTGCATCTCCACTTCCATATAATTTGTTTGGAAATATATTCGTCATTCAATTGGAAACTACAAAAAGGGTTAATACGTAATCATTTAGTATAATCGATTTTTATTATTAATCTTTAAACTTTGTCACTTTTATCTATCATTGTAATAAACACGATTTCAAAATACAAATACTTAAGATCTTTTTTTTCTTTAAAATATTTTTTAGTTCAGTTACATACAGTTTTTCTTTTTTGGAATACCAAAATTAAATTTTAATAGTTCATTTTAGTGTTAAATTTATAAAGTATGGTTTTTTTTTAAAACAGTTATAAATGAAGTGCCCCGCACTCGTGCCCCACAAAACAGAACAAACTCATGATGTTAATTTAGTTTCAAGAGGTACTGAGAGGAAAACTAATTCAATTTTTTTCACGGCATAACTGTCTTGACATTTTTTGGAGTATAATTTACTCATGACATCAATAAGTGGAAGAAAATTTTTAATCCAATTTTTGAGGTGGCAAAATGGACGAAATCTCATACAAGTTGGTCATTCATTTAATAGACAGGCCAACACGCACCTTTTAATTTCATATTTTTTGTGCCTCCGTACCTCAGTAGGAAAAAAAGGAATACATTACAAGATCACTCACATAACTATCTGTATACTTACTACAAATTTGATAGAAAAAAACCATATAACCGATTGTGTTTTATTTCATATTTCGTCTGAATGAAAAACCCACAAGAGAAATTATTTTAAAAGTTTAATTACATTTTATTTTTGTTAAAATGTTTAGCTACTTCTTTCTTACCTTATTGAAATATTTTTCAAATACTTAATCGTTTTAAACAAATAAGAAAAAAATAGTTATGTTTAACATAAGAATATTTTTTTCATATTTTAATCATTCAATACTATTATAAATAATAAATACATAAAATGATATAATAATTGCCTTTTTAAAAACATATTAATAAATTAATATATTTAAAATTGTATAACAATTGCCTTTTTAAAAACATATTAATAAAAACAAAACCAATTATAAAAATGAATTTATAATTAAAACTGGCTACAATTTTAAGCTTACATAATTGAATACTGATTCATTAATTTTGGCACAAATTAAAAAAATATTTAATAAATTAAAAATATTCCAGCATCTATGGTCTTTTATAAATATTTCTTATCCAAACAGAAAACATTAACTTCAATATTTTTGTGTAATATAAATTTAACAAATACGAGTAGAGCTCACACCATGGGGATTCCATACACAATTATGTTCTTGTAAATATTTAAGGTAGTATTTTCACTAAAATATTTCAAAATTATAATTTTTTACACAGTAAATAGATTCCCTAATACACTTTTCACGAATGTAAAAACATTGTACGCATTTCAAAAAGTGTGATGTCGAGAATTGTCTCTGTGGTGTTTCTACAACCTCTGAGCAGGCTTCGAAAAACTTTAGATTTCTTTTCATAATTTTTGGTTTAGTAGTTTTAGTAAATAATATGGCAGAAATTTTTGTGTACTTCTTAGTACATATCCAAGGATACACTACCTAAAAAAATTTAGAAAACCAGCCTTTTCAAAATATACCCCATACTTTATTAAAAAGAATCTCAAGGCACATCATTGACCGTTCAAAATTTGCAAATGAAAATTATTAAAACTTGTGCGGTTGAATATGTATGTGTAATTACTAAGCCAAACTTCAAGTTTCTGCGTTGAACGGATTCTGAGATAAAAGACTGTGACAAACAGATCGGGAGAAACCTGAGTGATCTTATAAGTGTTCCGGTTTTCCTTTTAAGGTACGGAACCCTTGAAGTGGTAGTCTAGAATAATGTATATCTAAATACTAAATTTGTATCTTAGAGTAAGCCAGAATATGAATTATACTAAAATACTATAATTTGACTGACTATGGTATTGGTTTAGATTAGATACAACTACTAATATTCGAGTATAACATAGTAAGTTTGTAGATAATTTGTAAAAAACACAAAAATCTTCAGCTATATGAACAGTATTAAAATACCGAATTTAACCAAAATTGAACTATATTTTATTCGTTATATAAATAAAACTGTCTGTTAAATAATAAATAAAACTGGCATGTTGCACTACTACAGGAAAAAAAGATTTGATGCCCAACTTAGCTGCATATACTGGTCAAATAAAGCGAAATAGCCAAAAAACTGCGCGGCGTGTTTTTACCAGTTTTAGACCAGTTTCTTTATTCCTTGTCATAGTTAGAAGCTTAAATACTGTCCTGAGTAAATATAATACTGAGCAGTATTATAAGCTTAAAAAAGTTGTTAAGACTGTCCATAGCAACTGTTTTTGGATACCAGGCAATTTGTCTCGATTGCGGTACACAATACAAAATATTGCTCCTAATTAAATATTGAACTATTTTAATGTTCAAAGAGTTGAACATAAATTATAAATCCTAAGCTTAAAACCAATACTTATCTTGCAAATGATTTATTCAAGATTATGAACATCAAACTGACAGCTGGAAACTAAGACGCTTCACTTAAACGGACAGTGGTAAATTATCGTTCAAATATTTATAGAAGTATGTTAATTAATCAAAGAAATATTTCTAAAAGTGCACTTCATTGACAAAAATGAAAATACCTTATTTCAGCACATCTAAGTGTGCCTAATACTTTAGTACTTAAAATAATCTGGATTTATTTCTTTGGCCTTGTTTTTTCTGGCTTTAAGAATCCATATTGAATCAATCAACTGACGGACGTGTTGATAGTTCTCATAATATAAACCACAATTAAATAAATTTGCATGTTTTACAATAGGACACAAATAAATTTGGAAATAAATTCAGTAAATGCCCAAACTTTATTTTTTAGTTTTCGTAATTCAAAAAGGGTAATCGAGCCATGTAATCGCGTCGTCATGCTGTTAAGGTTATGGAAAAATGATTCTTGTATGTTTATTCAAATTGTCATTTGCGTCAAGTTTGAATGTGTTTATGATAGCAGAAGCTTAGATGAAAAATTCATTCGAAAGATAAACGCGTTTAGGAGAAACTAGATCCAACAGACAAAAGAAATGTGTCGCCTTCTTAATGTTATTTTTACCTTGTTTTTTTATTTTCTTGTACCTCAAAAAAAAGCAAAGCCCCTTATGAGATCAGCCGTATATCCGTTCGTCTGCCACAGACGTTTTTCTGAGAAATCATTTATGTTATCAAGATAGAAATCATTTTTCTATTATATAGAAAGTAAAAGATAAGTTTCAACTTCAAAAATATTGATATGGATTCAGGTAAAAAATATTGATATGGAAAATATTGAGGGTGCAAAAGGAAATATTCACATACCGTATAGAATATGAGTTGGAAGAGTGATAAAAAAAATTGAAAACTTTTTTGTCACAATTTTATATAAATAGTTTTAGAGGAAGAGATTTTTGAAAATGTCCACAAAAATATGTCCTTTATCTCTAAATTATGTGTCCACAAAACTATGCCCTCTCCCCTCTATCTATAAATTATGACATTTTTCCCTTGGGTTTATTCAGTGATAACACACTGCATATATTTCATATTAACACATCACATCACATCATTAACATTCACGCCATTCTCTTTTCGAAACACGTGATTTGGGATTGATTCAGGTAAAAAATATGGATTCAGTAAGGCGATGTAAATGATTTTTTTTTAAATATTGAATTCGCATATCTTCCGATTGAGTAAGCCGATTCCCTATGTACTATTAAACTTCATTTTAAGTAATGCGTACATAAAAAACATACAAACAAACAAAGTGGCAAGAATTTACAAAAATGGTTTTAATACATTCTTTTACTAATTTTTCATCTCCTGATTTTTTTCATATCAAAGCGCAGATACCCAAAATTTAAAGTTTTATTGCATATATAGATTATTGAAAAAAATATTCATCTACTTCTTCATTTACTATTATTTAGAATACTTGTTCAGTACATAAAATGTGTATCGTCATTTCTCTCGAAATTTCGATATTTTATCTTTGAATAGGTAATATTTTATTCATTAGTCATTTAATTACTTTGAAGTGACCGATTCCTACAATACGGGAAAATATTACATAATAAATACTAAGAGATGTTGAAATACTTATAAAACGTGCACAAAAAGATCAAAACTTACTTGAAACTACGTAGAGCACGTATAATTTGAACATATAATCAGAACATTAATTTTACTCTCAAACATAACTACCCTTTCAAAGAGATTCTACAAAATTTTCCCGTGAAAACTTATGACCTTACACGTTCCGAGTTCAAACAGTGCAAATCTCGTTCAGGTCGAGGATACGAGCGTTATGTTCACGGCGCCGTGAAAACTCTTTGTTCATGTTTTCGATTTCAATAATACATTTACTACTGGCTTTTTTAATCACTACCCTTCCAAAAGCTACTTAAAGTAAATAATATTGAAGACTAGTTATGCCCGTAACTTCGCTCACGCGAATGTTCAAAAAATTTTATTAACTTAACTGAAGGTTAAAATACACATAACGCCGATTAAAACAAATCATTATAAAATTATTTTTTTTAAATAAATGCTCTTTGCATTTAAGATCCATTTCTTTTTTTATTAGTTTACCGATTATAGTGAAAAAGTTATATTTTATCCCATATACTACAAAAGCCATCTGCTTTAACTGCATTAGTAAACGTGCTTAGTATGTAAGTTCCATATCTTCTTTTTTAGTATGTCGATTACAATGAAAAAGATCTATATTTTATCCCATTTTATCCCAAAAATTTATCAGCTTCAACTTCATGGGAGTCCATTTAGAAGTTCTTGCGTGATGCGTAAACATATAACATTGGCAAACACTATTAATTGTCGCGCTAAAATTTTTTTTCATGAATATTTTCAGTGAACTGACTGTATTAAACTGCAATCACCTTTTTTAATCGTGTTCAACACTTTCCTAGTAATTAATATATCATTCAATTCAGGTAATTCGGTGCTCGAGCAAGTTTATACAATAAAGTAAATTAGTTATAAAACAAATTTAAAATTACTCATATCTGTTCTAAACGATTCAGTACTGCAAGATACGGTAGTAAATACGAAGTTTTCGACCCTTAATGCCATATGAGAAGAATAAGTATCGAAACACGAATAAGTATCGAAATAAGTATCGAATTCCTCTATAATAGAATTAAGAGAAAGTAAAATAAAAAGTCGTAGACCGGTTGAAAAGATCTCCCTTAAGACTACAATGTTGCCTTTCTATATCTTCGCTGTACCCTAGTTTATAAGTTTGTAATATTTTAAATATTTAAACTTTTCATTGTTAATAAACAAAATATTGCAAATAAAGAAATGTTTTCGGAAAAGTATCAATTATTAAATTTGTTTCAATTGAGAAAAAGTTATTTCTGTGCAAATAGTAAGTCAAATTATTATAACATTTTTTGGACTTTTTTCTTATCAGTTATATATCTTTATAGTTATTTAAAAGTTTAGAAACAAAATGAGGAGGTTTAAAATAAAATAAAAGTCTGAAGTTAAAAATGAAACTGGCTAGAGATAACAAGCTTGTACATAAAATTTGAAAAATATCATTTTATTAGTTTATTTAGTAAATTTGTCAAACACATGTTGAAAAATAAGACGTTCTAATCAATACCAAATTCGGTGACATGCAAGAACATATATCGTCAATGGTCGTCATTGATTCGCGCTTGCGTGAGAAGACTTTATATACCTCTTAACGAAAATATAAATTGGGTATCTACAAAGAAACTAACATCCAGATCAATACAAATATTTGGCAGTTTAGTAAAGTTTAAGACACAAAAAATTACTCCTGGTCTGGTAAACATCAGTGTGAAGATCAGGCAGAAAAATGTCCTAGTCCTCTCTCCCTCACCTCCCTATTTCGGTTACTATTAAACCAAAAATTGTGAAAAAAAATGTAATTTTTAAAAGCCTACATGTAAGTATAAAATGATTTTCACTTCTTAAATATACACCACTTAAAGATGTGAAAGACATAATAGGATAATATTTACGTTGTGAAATATTACTATTTGTAAACAGTTTAATAGAAACAGTACGTACCATTATAGTTTATAAGTGTTTAAACGTATTTGGAACCCCAGTAGTAGAAGTTCGAATTAAGAACTTTTTAGAAGTATTTTATTGCTTTACGACTAAAGTATCTATTTTTAACAATTCCACGTTTTTTTCACACTCTTCGTTCGTATATGTACATAACATTTTTTTTTGTTTTCGCTGTTCAGATGTATAACATGGTGACCATATATGAATATGACTTAAACGATATATACCTTCGAACAAAAAAAATGGTAAATGGTCATCACCGACAACCATGTATAGATAAAAGTTGTATGAAAGTATAGGGAGGTGTAATCTTCAAAGCGACAAGTCATTCTTGTGTAGTTAAATATCATGCCAATACATTTTATGAAATTAATTTATTGAATTATTTCTTTATTAATTAACGTAAATTTTGCGACCAATAGGAACTTCGTATCCCTTACCAAATAATTTGAAAAGTCACGGGATGACAAAATTCTTTCATTTCAAGAGGTGTTCAAAGGGAAGATGAAAAAATATTTGAGATAAGACATGAGAAAAATTCTCGTAAATAGTGACTAACATAATGTTAATTTCAAAAAATTATGGTCATTAAATAGTGTATTAGGAACATTATTTGATATTTAAAAAAATTATTTTTTATTTTATCTCAGACTTTTATTATTTTTACCTAATAATGTGCCGTATCAAAGTTGCATCTACGAGTTTGTCGTAGGTTTTTAACTTGATTTCATTAAAAACGAATCATTCAATCTTGGAAATTGAATTTTGGAAAAATTGTAAAAAATATCTATGCATTTCAGAAACGAAAATTTTCTAATCCCCTTTTTCTATAATACCATTTTTTTAACATACCTATTTATTCTGAAAGAAATATCCATTTGCAAAAATTGGCGTGACAAATAAAAGCAGCGTAAGTATTGGTATCGCAATATATTTTTATACTGAAAACTATGAAACGACTTACATCATTTCAAAATTATTAAAAAAAAATAAAGGAATTCTATAAGTATATAGGCATCGTGATATAAACATAACCCGAATCACCGACACCATAGACCACATCTATTATATGAGTTTATCTTTGCACTTAACTTGCACATTGTTACCTCTATCATAATAAATTCAGCTTACATTTTGCATGTACCTTATATTACATTAATTATATATATTCTGCTTACACTTATCATTTAGATTAAATTACATCAATCGTACAGATTCAACTTGCACTTATGAAGTTTTACAATAAGTTAAGCAATAATGTTACCCAAAAAATGAATTGTGGCAATGTTACAGTTGTATAATGGAATTTAGTCCTATAAATTTCCCACAAGAATGTCTTGATTCTCCTCTACCTCTCCGTCCATAACACCTAGCTAATTGTCATCTTCGGAAGGTTGCCAAGTTTTCTATGCACATTTTACTCGTAAAATTAATCACGTTCACCAAATTTATAGAAAGTGTAGGGCCTATTATATTAAAATATGTTAATTCTTCCTTAACAGCTTGTTTCTATATTTCCAAATATCCCACAAATCCGGTTTATCAAAATATCTGCCTCCTATTCTATAGTCTTCCATTTGTTTCAGTGAAGCAAAGACCAAATATAATATGTATTTTTTTGTAAAAAGCTAAAACTGATATATTTTTATTACTATCGAGAATAATCATTGAATAGAAACATACATAAATGTATACAAATTTTAAGAGTACCCCAAAAAAATTTACTTTACAGATTCAATAATTGTTTTTATATCAAATATCTAGGTACTTAACCAAGTTCATGCTACTAACTAAGATAACGATAACAGGTATTCGCAGAATATTTCATTTTAATGTAGACTAGTCGTAGTTTTTTTTCCACATCGGAAAAGTTCTCTCGTTAAAATAGAGCGAACGCTGCTAACAAAGAGGCAAAGAGGAAATTATAGCCACTAGGCAATACTAACTGCACAATGCTCAACTCAAAATTGTACGTATTTTTATTGCAGCAATTAGGTTTACCAAAAGTTTATTCTAAAGTATTCATTAAAAAATAAAAATATTATTTACATACAAATACTTTTTTCTTCACAAATTTCATTCGATTTATATTACCACTTTAAATAACCGGTGCAATAATCAAGCATATGATCATTTTACTCTGAGAGTGGAAAATGAAAACCACTTCGATAAGTGAAAAACGGAATTACGATGAAGGGCCCTGCGGTATCCCGAAAAGGTAGTTATAGTTGATTAGTTAACGTAGCTATGAACAGTATATACTAACAAAAATTGCATTATTATATTGAAAAAGTGTAACGATTTAATTAACACCGTGAAAATGTATATCAATAGTGTACGACAATCGAATAATAATATCACTTTAATTTCTAAAAGCGCTTTTCAATTTTCTCATGTAACAACAGAAGTCTTCACAATAAATAAATTAGTTGTGAATAGCGTCAGCATTCTCACTGTGATGGAAATCCAGTAATATTAGTTTGAAGTCCGTTATATTTTTTGCATTTTCGAAAAACCATTGTAAAGAAATGATTTACTTCTCCTGCCCTCTTCACAAATGACTTTAATATTATAAATAGTCTATTAGGTATTTGTGCTTCGTCACCGGTAACAAAAGATATATGAATTGATTTTTAAATATGCACTTGAATGTTTAAATGAATACTATATATATTATAAATTGAATACATGAAAATTTCATATTCGGTGGAGTGGAATTATAACTCAGCAATCTCAATTGACCTATAGCGTTAAAGACTTCCAAAACTTACCCCCTAAGAAAAAGAAATATTGGCTTGTGGACTTAAAACTCGGAACATGAGGTATTCACAAGAATATAATTTTAACTCACAAAACATTGCAAAGAACTTGTAATAAATGAACACTTTGTAAGTATAATAAGCTACGACAATCTGCTAATTCCAAAGCGTCTGTACGGCAATGATAACAACCTCGCCCGGGTATCTTAACGATATCTTCATTAAATGCGCTTCTCGGCTATTGTACGGTTCATCTCCACTTATTACTTTAAAGTTCTTAGAAGTACGAAGATTGCAATTGTTATGATATTAAATAAAATTCTTAGTTTGTAGTGATAATTAGGTTAATACAGCCTGTCAGCAACTCTCATGCTGAATATGCATCGTGATGTTTATTGTGACAATATGATGCTAATTAGGAATGACAAAAGATGAGATTGGAACTTAATGCCTTTTATAGAAGATACTTAATGATGAAATAACATTTTACAATTTTGCAGCTTAGAGTAAAGTGACAATATGATAAGGGAACTTTTTTAATTCATTAACTTCCTTACAGTTTTGCATGTGTTTTAATTATATAGCCACTAGACTCTGGGAGATTTATTCGGCATGCGGCATTGGTATCGGTGTATGTCTGCTTATTAGCAAAAAAAACAAATTAAAATGATTTAATTTCTTGACTAGTCAATCAGATTAAGATTATTTTATATGTTTTAATGTAAAGACCAGCCCCGTTGGAGGTTCACGGAAATGTATGCTATGGAAGCTAAAATAATTTGAAGTGAATGTACATTGTCGTTTTGGTTATAATGTTCTTTCAGTTTAAATCGTTTATCACAACAACGACAAAAGGAATGAATCCATTTGTATTCGCAGCTAACCATTGTGATACTTATTAAGGATGAACTCCGCATTAAAAAAAACACGTTTCTCCAATTTAGTTTTCCGACAATTAAAAGATATCTTTTATTTTTAGCTGAGAAATCAATCCTATATCCCTTTTGTTTCGAAACACTAAAAATTTTCTTCAATACGTTTTTATAATTTTAAAAATTTTGAGATTTTATTCCATTATTTGGTATTCAAATCAGCTTTACCCCAAAATACATATGAAAACATTTTTAATTCTGTTTACAACAGGAGATATTGACTATTTTACATTATGAAACTTGTTCATAGTATTGGATTATTCAATGATAAAGGCATATGTAAATGAAGTCCATTCTGGTAAATGAAGTCCGTGTTCTGGTTTTGTACATCTCTTAATGATAGCAAAATTTCAAAGAATCATTTTTGGGATTTGATACCTAAGGAGGAAAAATGTAATCCTTATAAAGTCACTCACATATCCTTCATCACAGCTGTTATATTTAAGAATCACTTCACATAGAAACTTAAAATTTAGCATAGCAATAAAACACATTAGCCCACGCACATCTTATGCTGAATATGCGTCTTGATGTTTATTGTGATAATATCATTATTAAATAACAACCAAGCAAACAAATACAATCTTCAATTTTATAATATTATTAGTTGCTAATAATATTATAAAATTAAAGATTGTACATTATGACTACTGAAAACGACTTCATTAGAGCAAGCTACTGAAAATGGTGCTTATGCCGTTTTCGGGTCATTCGTGAAGTTTTGGGGTCATTCCATATGGGTCATCACCCTTCCCTCACGACACCATACTTTACTTCTGGCCACGCTCTTTTCTCCAATGAGTATCCAAATGGAAAATTTGATTTCGTGATTTAAACTACACGTAGTGCCATCTATTGATGTATTAGGAATACTATATTTTTCTGTAATTACCACACGCCGAGTAGCTGGATACTTCTTTGTTGTAGTTAAGTGTTGTAAGTTAATTTTTTAAAATAATGAATTCGCATATCTTCCGAATGAGTGAACCAATTGTGATGATATAAAACCAAACGTTCCTTCAAGTTAATCCATATTAAACTTCATATCAAAATGATTTAGCAGTTTTTACGTGACGCGTACACAAGCAACATACAAACAAATTAACAACAATTTAAAATAATAATTTTATTACATTCTTTCTTCTCATCCCTTAATCATTTTTTCATATCTATTTTCAAAGCGCAGATACCCGAAATTTACAGTTTTATTGTATTTATAGATTATAGTAAAGATCTACTTCCCGGATCGGTTTTATTTAGAAGACTTGTTCAATGCATAATATTTTTCTCGTCATTTCTCACGAAATTTCGAAATTTTATCTTTAAATAGGTAATATTTTATTTATATTAATTTAATTTCTTACAATACAGGAAAATATTACGTAATGAATACTAAGAAATGTTGAAATGCTTATAAAACCTGCAGAAAAGATCAAAGCTTACTTGAAACTACGTAGAGCGCGTATAAATAGAACTTGCAACGAGAACATTAATTTCACTCTCAAACATAACTACCCTTTCAAAGAGATTTACAACATTTTCCCGTGAAAACGTATGACCTTACACATTCCAAGTTCAAACAGTGCAAATCTCGCTTGGGTCGAGGATACGAGCTTTATTAAGTATTGTAATGCGGATTTATGTTCAGGGTGCCGTGAAAACTTATTCTGCAATATTAGTTTTCCATTTCAGTAATGCACGTACTGCTAGTTTACCTTAAAAATTTCATACCAAAATATGTTCAAATTAAAATTTTCATTAGATACCTAACTCGGAAAGATTAATTCATTTAAGGTAATTTATATTTATGGCTAGTTGTGCCCGTGACTTTGTTTATGCGGACCTTTAAATTATTTTATTAAATTAAATAAATGTTAAAATACACACAACATCGATTAAAAACAAATCATTATAAAAGTAATCTTTTCAAGTAAATGTGCTTCGTATTTATTTTTTATATTTTCTTTTTTAGAGTACCGATTACAGTCAAAAAGTCTATATTTTTTCCCATATCCTATAAAATCTATCCGCTTTAACTCCATCAGAATCCATTTAGTAACCCTGCGTAATGTGTGAACAAATAAATATACAAAACTGGCAAACGTGCATGTAACACTTTTAATTATCCCTCTAAATATTTTTTCGTAAATATTTTGACTGGACCGACTACGCTGTACTGCAATTACCCTTTTTACTTTTGTTTATAGTTTTCTTAATAATTAATTTAACATTTCGGTCAGGTCATTCGTGCCCGCTTCTGTTAGTTTTTTATTTATTTCCTTACATAATAATTTCAACTCTACCTATAAGAAAGTTCCTATAAGAAAGCAAATAAGTTATACTAATATAAAAATACTCGTATCTTTTATGAACGATTCTGTACTGAAAGATACAAGAGTTTATACGAGGTTTTCGACCCTTGATGCAATGGAAAAAAGTAAGTTTTGAAAAACTGATTGTGCTGTAATAGAATTTTAAAGTAAAATAAAAAATCGCAGATTGATTGAAAAGATCTTTACAAAGGATGCGGTATTGCCTTTCTATATCTCTTCATTGTACTGTTATATAAAAGTTTGTAATATTTTAAATACTTAAACTTCCCTTCTTCACAAAAGATGCGTTGTTGCCTTTTTATATCTCTTCACTTTGCCGTAGTTTTAAAGTGTGTAATATTTTAAATACTTAAACTTCCCTTCTTCACTAAGGATGCGTTGTTGCCTTTCTATATCTCTTCACTGTGCCGTAATTTAAAAGTTTGCAATATTTTAATTCCTTTAATTTGGCGTTTTAATCAATACCAAATTCGGTGACATGCGAGAGCATATATCATCAGTAATTGGAGACGTTGCAGAAGATTGGTTCGTGCTTGCGTGAAGCAAGATTTTATATCTCTTAATACGATCGGTACCTGAATATGAATAAAGAAACGCACATCCAGATCAATACAGTTATTAATCAGTTTACTAAAGTTTATAATTCAGAATAACTTCTGGTCTGATAAATGTCTGTCAAAAATATGTCTCAGTCCCCCTCCCCCACCAGCACATAACATTTTTTACATTTTCTCTGTTTGAACGTTTGATATGGTGAACATTTTTCAATATATCAATTTTCTTACGAAACCTAATTTCTCCCTAACAGTTTTCTTATTGAAACCCTACTTTGAAATGTAATTACATTTTTATAGATTTTCAATATTGATATGATTTCATTAATGATATCATTAAGTACTTCAAAAAGACGTTAATGCAAGAAATTCCAGAAATAAAATCACAGATGAATATGACTTAAGCGAAATATGCCTTCAAACAAAGAAAATGGTAAACCGTCTTCACCAACAACCATGCATATATAAAAGTTTTATGAAAGTATAGATAGATGTAATATTCAAAACAACAAGTCATTGTTGTGTAGTTAAATAAAATGTCAATATCTTTTATGAAATAATTTTTTTTTTATATTTTCTATTAATTTACGCAAATTCTGTGAACTGTGTGAACTTCGTATCCCTTACCAAATAATTTGGAAAGCCACAGAATGAAAAAATTCTTGTATTTCCAAAGATGTTCAAAGGGAAGAGAAAAGATTATTTGGGGTAAGATATAAAAACATTTCTGTAAATAGAATTATAGTAGATAATAAAATATGTAATATAATGTAAAATTATGATAATAGAATATGTAATATAATGTAAAATTCAGAAAATTAATGATCATCAGATAGTGAGTTACGACTATTATTTTAAATATCAATGAACGATTTTATACTTTATCCCAGATTTTTATCATCATTACATAATAACATGCAGGGTAAAATAGCATCTACAAGTGTGTCGCATTTGACCTCAATCTTTCTAACTAGATTTTGAAAATATTGTGGAAAATGTTTGATTTAAAATACCTGTTTATAACACAATTATACTACAAAAATATCCTTTTATGAAAATTGGCAAGACGAATAAAAGCTACATAAATATCGGGATAGCAATAAATTTTGATACTGTAAATCATGAAACAACTTGTACCATCATTTCAAAATTACTAAAAATGAAGGAATTCTGGAAGTAGTTCCTGTTTTCACTAACCTTGCAAATTACATTACATCAATCATAATAAATTTTGCTTACATTTTTCATGTACGTTATATTACATCAATCATAAAATTATATGATTCTACTTTTACTCATGAAGTTTTACAGTAAATTAAGCAAAAATGTAACCCAAAGAATAAATTATGGCAATACTAATGTTATGGTCGCATAATGGAATTCTGTCTCATAAATTCCCTGCAAGAATGCATCTTTACTTCTCCGTCCAGAACGCCTAGCTGATTGTCATATACGGAAGGTTGCTAAGTTTTCCTTGCATATTTCATTCATAAAATTAAGCCTCTTCACCAAATTTATTGAATGTGGGCCTCTTTAATATATTAAAATATGTTAATACTTATTTAATCCCTGGTTTCTATATTTTCAAATGTCCAGAAATCCAGTCTGTCCTCCTACTCTATAGTGCTTCATTTGTTTGAGTGAAGCAAAGGCCATAATATAAGAATAAATACGTGTTTTTTGTGACAAGATAAAATTGGAATATTCATAACAATATAATAAGCAATTCCATCCAGAATAAACATTGAATTTTTATATCAAGTGTCTATAGGTATTTTACGCTGGTTCGTGTCACTAACTGGAAAAATTGTATATAAACCATAACAGGTATTCAGAGAATAATTTATTTCAATGTTGTCATTTTTTTCCACATCGGAAAAAGTTCTCTCATTAAAATATAACGAATGCTGCTACAAAAAGATAAAGAGGAAATTATGGTCACTAGGCAACACTAGCTGCACAATGCTCAATTCGAATTTGAACGTATTTTTATTGCAGCAATTAGGTTTACTTAAAGTGTATTCAGAGATATTAATTAAAAAATAAAAATGTTATATATATATATATATATATATATATATATATATATATACTTATATATATGTATACTTTTTATCTTTATAAATTGCATTCGAGTTTTATAATCACTTTAAATAACTGGTACAATAACCAGTGTAGTTAAAAAGCGAAAAATTAAAACCATTTCGACAAGCGAATGACGGAATTATAATGAAGGTGTCTTCGGTATCCCGTAAAGATAATTATTGGTAATTACTGTAACATAGTTGTAGATAGTACCAATTAATACAAATTGCATTGAAAAATTAGAACGATGTAATTAAAATCATCAAAATGACTTTCCATATTGTACGGCAATTGAATGATTATATCATTTGAATTTCTAAAAGCATTTTTTTTATTTTCTAATGTAACAACACAAGTCTTCACATTTACTAAATAAGTTGTGGATAGCGCTAGGATTCATGCTATAATGGAAATCCAGTAATATCAGTTTGAACTCAGTTAAATATGTAAAGAAATGATTTATTTCCTCTGCCCTGTGTACAAATGACTTTAATATTATAAATAGTCTATTAGGTGTTCATGCTTCGTCACTGATAACACAAAACATGAATTGATTTTTAAATATAATAAATACAATACTTAAAAGACTCATTTTCAGTGTAGTGGAATTATAACTTAGCAATCTCGATTAACCTATATCGTTAAAGACTTACCTCTTCAGAAAAAGAAGTAATGACCTGTGGATTTAAACTCGGAACATAAACCAATTACAAGAATATAATTTTAACTTACAAACATTGCAAAGAACTTTTAACAAATGAACAATTTATAAGTACAATGAGCTACGACAGTCTACTAATTCCCAAGTGCCTGTGCGACATTGATAACAATGCCACTGGAGAATCTCAATGACATCTCCATTAAGTGCGCTTCGCGGCTACTGTACTGTTCATCTCCACTTATTACATTAAGGTTCTCATAAGTATAATAACCGTAATAGCGATGAGATGTTACTGAAATTCTTATTTTCTAATTTCAATTACCAACTACATAATACAGGCTGTCAGCGTTTGTTATGTTGAAAACGTGTGATGTTGTTCGTTATATTATGAATGATAAAAATGAGATTGAAATTGAATGCCTTCTGAAGTTACTTAATTTAATTAAATAACTTTTTTACAATTTTTCCAGTTAGAATCAAATGAAAATATAATAATGAAAATATTTTTTAATTCAGCTTTTCCTATTTATATATGTTTCAAAGATACAGCCACCCTACTAGCCATTGGGACTGTTCTTCGGCGTGCTGCGTTGGTATCAGCGCGCGTCTGCTTATTTGCAAAAAAAATCATATTAAAATTAAGTCGATCAGATTAAGATTAGTTTATATATTTTGATGTAGGCTGGCTGCTTTGTTGGAAGTTCATGAAAATATTTATTATGGAACAATTTAAACTGAGAATATATTGTATTGGTGATAATATTCTTTCAGTTTAAAATATTTATTTCAACAATGGCAAGTAACGATGCAAGGATATTTTAGTCGATTATTTGCAACCGTAACTAATAATTGGGATATACACGGTGTCCGGGAATAAATGTCGGACAAAGAAAGACGTTATTCCTTGACTGAAAAAGTTGATTGTCGTTAAAATAAAAATTAAAAGATGACTTTTAAAAAAAAATTAAAATAATATTCATAAGTATTAGTCATCGTTTTTTTTCACACGATATTGCGCACATTGTTCAGCGCCGCTCGCGGGAACAACCCAAGAACAGCTGGGTAGACATCGCCACTACGGATAAACACCGCACTCCGAGCAGGTAAGTGTGTGTTAAAAAGAGTTATGTGCAATATTTTTTGCACTCATTTAGAAAAAGGGCGTGTGTTACGTTTTATTTCAATGACAATTTATTCCTCTATAGCAACGGATGGCGTTTTCCTTTGTCCAACATCTATTCCCGGACACCGTATATATTAATGATCAACTCTACATTCTAAAAAAACAGGTTGCTTGAATTCAATTTTCCGACGGTTAAGAGAGTTTTTCTATTTTTACCTCAAAAATTTATCCCATTATTCCTTTCGCTTAGATCGCTAGAAAAGTCTATTACATTTTTTTGACTATTTCAGGTTTTCAAAGTGGTTCACAGTATTAAGTTATTCAGTGATATAAACATAGTGCTAGTATAATAGCAAAAGACCAATCAGACATTTTTGTGGTTTGAAACCTCAAAAGAAAAAACGGAATCCTCAAATAGTTTCTCACGTGTCCTTCTTGAAAATCGTTATTCTCATAAACCGCTCAACGTAGAAACTTGGCATAATACTCAAACATTTTAATCCGTACATATCTCAATAGATAAAATAGAAAATATTTATATGTATATTTTGATGAAAGGGGAAGGGGAACAAATTAAGGACTCAAAAGAGTTACTTATAAGGGTCCCAAAAATATTTTTTTGTAATTTAATGTAATATGCCTTTCCACTTACTTTCAAAGCTACTAAACCTAAAATTTTAAGAAAAAATATAACAATGTTTTCATATGTCATAGATTTTAAAATATTTGTAATCGATAAAAATATCTAATATTCAACATTCTTTTTCCAAAATAAGGTTTAAATGGTCAACGTGAATACCTCAAACAATACCTTAAACATTCAAATCAATTTAGCCATTAAGTCTGTACGTAGGTCGTCATAAAAAGACACACATACCCTCGAGCCAATCCCATTATCCCTCCTGCAGTTGCAAATATTGTACTTGAGCCTCGCCTTGGAAGTTTCCAAAATTGAATTTACGTAAATAGGTCACCATTATCGAGGAAAATGACGGAAAATGAAATGGGACCGAACTTAATACATCTGTAAACAAATGCAAATGTTTATTTGATTGTGCAGTTTGTAAATGTAAGATAATCATAATACAAATTATGTAAAAAATTAATTAAAAATATGGGAATGCCGCGGCGAGAAATAAATGAACGTCAAAATAAACTTGTTTATAACTCGATTGTAGTAAATAATTACTTTATTTTTGAAATTCTATCTAAAGTAACAAAGAAAATGTGTTTTTCTTTGTAGCTGCAATTTTCAAGATTTTTTATTGAATTAGATAAGAATAAAAATTGTGTAAAAAATTAAATAAAAAAATCGGAATGCCGCGGCGAGGAATAAATGAACGTCAAAATAAATTTGTTTATAATTTGATCGTAGTAAATAATTACTTTATTTTTTAATAACGTAAAAAAGAAAATGTGTTTTTCTTTGTAGCCGGAATCTTCAAGATTTTTTTATCGAATTAGATATGATTTTTTACTAATATTATATTAAATATAGTGTCTAATAAACGCTAAATTGATATTAACGCTAAATATTAACGCGCTAATGTTAAAAAATTACGATAATAAAGAATTAAATTGTGATGGAAAAAGCTGTTAAGTACAAATTTTACTTGCACTATGTACCATTTAGATATGTTTACATTATTTTGCTTTAAAAAGATTTCACACGAAATATAACCTATATTTCTCAAAACAGTGAAATCTAGAATGTTTGCTGAAGATTAATAACGTAAACGTCTAATAACCCTGTTCTTTTATTATTTGACTTTAACAGCTTATCATTTTAGCTTTAATGGATGCAATGGTGAGATATTTTTATAATTATTTTGGAACAGCGTGGCCTAAAGTTCTAAAAAATAAATATGTTTTAATACTTATAAGTCAGTTATCAGTTGTTATCGATTGAAAACAAAATATACTTTTATTATTCTTTTGTAGGTGAACTTATATGGGTTTCATTATCTAGTTCTCTAATTAAACAAGAAACCCTTACAATATCGTACCGTCTATCCACCCATCCGTCTATCACAGCCTCATTATGTTTAACCCTAAGCCAATAACATGTTATAAGCCTGTGCGTCATATAGAAATTTGATTTAATATGTACCAAAATATGAAATAACTCACAACTCGCGTGTGATTTTTTTTCCTACGGGTTAAACTGAAATGAATATTGTTAGGTAAGGATTTTAAAAATAAATTAAGCTTTGATTTACTACTTCTCAAAACGTACTGTGCCCAATCTTTTGATATTATTATACAAATTATACATTTTGTTTTGTTCCGTTTAAAATGTTAAAATTATAACATAAAATTATAACTATTAGACTCTTAGGAAATTAAATCAGAATTATTCTTATTACGCAGAAGTGATAACAATATAATATGCTTTACACTGTCTCGTTTATGTTAGTACCGTTTAACTCACGCGACCTGAGCTTAAATATTTTTAAAATTTAATTAAAAATGGAAACTCTTTTACCTAAGAGATATTGCTTTTTTGCATTTATCTATCTATAATGTAACTCAAAATATCAATATAATGAATATTCTAAAATTAATATAATATGCTTTACACTGTCTCGTTTATATTAGTAACGTTTAACTCACGCGACCTAAGCTTAAATATTTTTAAAATTGAATTAAAAATGGAAACTCTTTTACCTAAGAGACGACGCTTTTTCGCATTTGTCTATATGTAATGTAACTCAAAATATCAATAAGCTGAATATTCTAAAATTGATATAATATGCTTTATACTGTCTCGTTAATATTAGTACCGTTTAAATCACGCAACGTGGGTCTAAATATTTTTAAAATTCCATCAGAAATGGGAGGTCTATTATCTAAAATTGGTCGCTTTTTTGCCTTTATCTATCTGTAATGTAACTCAAAATATCAATATAATGAGTATTCTAATATATCTAGCAAAATATATCTCCAAATTCAGAAATTATTGGAAAATATATAATCATATAAAAAAAATATATGTATTTGTTCATCTTTACCAGTAATTCCATCCTTAATCAATTTTAACAATGTACATATTGCTCCACAGGAAATAAATGGTCACAGAAAAAAGAGCATTTTTTGGAGAAAACAACCGAGATGACAAAACAAGCTCAAAAAATAAATATTGTGAGAGCGTTTAAACTTACTTTGGAAAACCTTCATTAATTAATAATATATATTTAAGATATTTAAACTACACATTCAGCTTTTACTTCTTTCTTTCCTTTATGGTCATATATAAAACATGCCTGCCTGAATAAATCAAAAACACTACAATTTCGACAAAATTCAACCAAAATTATAAAGGAAGAAGTTAATCGTATTGAAAATAAAATATAGTATAAGTTAAAAACGTAATAAAATATATTAACATTGCTAATCGAAAATCACTTTCTGTACATTATAAACGGAGTCATAATATAAAGTTAGGCGAGGAGAATCTCAACAAATATTGATAAAGTTGGATGTCTTATTGACAAAACTTCCCACAAAGTTACTCTTATGAAACAAGGGAAAACAAAACGAGACAACCTAAAGAAGAGAGCTTTCAGGAAAATTTACTTTCACTAATGAAAAATAATGACATCAAAGAAACCCGTGATTATAACTGGGTACTTTTTCCTCCATTTTCCTTCTACGTCACGTGTATCAGCTATCGCGATGTAGCATACAGCCTAACTCGTTTTGACAAATGCTAAGGCTTTGTCAAGACAGTGAGTTATTACTGAAGTTTATAAGTCCTTTTGTGGTTCCTAATGGACTGGTCTTATATGAGTTTGGTTTATGTGACACAATTCTGACACCTTAGCTTTTATTTACTTTGTACACAATATGTGGTTTATTACATTAAGGGTCGTAAGTTAAGATGTTGTTAAATGAATATTACATGAATAACGACTTAATTAGCTTAACTTTATCACTATCTTTGGATAAATTACTTTTTTTCGTAATACTACATCAATGAGTAAAGCCCTAAATTCAACCAATCCTTTTCGCTTCTTCATTACCATTCATACATTACTTTTATGACCGCCGTGACAATCATAATTCAATTTTACACATAAATAAAGAAACACCTAAAGTCAAATTAATCTCAGTATTAAAGTTTGCTAAAGTTTAGAATAAAATTTAGAAAAATCTATGAATTTAAAACTTCAAAGTATCTAAATAAAAGTAATCGTTTGTTCAATAAGAATAAATAAAAATAAATTGATCGGTAGTCAATAATCACTTACTCATTGTACTCTGCAAATAATGATTTCACGGCTTGACATAGTAACTAATAATTACAAAATATATCAAAGAAGACTGAAATATTAATATTATGTTACTATTTTCCATTTTCCTTAGCGGATGTGGATTATTAATGTGAAAACATAACAGCGTTCCATAATTGACATATTGGAAGAAAAAATAATTTGCGGAAAAATTTTGAGATTCTTCGAAAACTCCATTCTTGAAAACTCCATACCCAACCTATAGATAAGACAGAAAAGTATCAACAAAAAGGAATAGGACAGA
Source organism: Druceiella hillmani (assembly GCA_039881145.1). Lineage (NCBI taxonomy): Eukaryota > Metazoa > Arthropoda > Insecta > Lepidoptera > Hepialidae > Druceiella > Druceiella hillmani. Next base: position 983,559 of record JAYKKI010000015.1, read on the forward strand.
AACTCACAGGAATTGAAATAAATATATATTCATCAATGAGAGCTGTGGAGCAACCCCGTAACCTCATTTCTGAAGCGGTCAATGAAGCAGGAAAATATCTAGGCTGGATGCATCTCGCAATACTGCTTTGAATAATATGAGTACACGAAATACAGGCGAATTCTGTAGCCTTTTGCGAACTCTAGGTAGGTGAAATAAACTATGCTATTGTTTTCTAAAGCAGCCAGGAGTACATAGTGATACTAAATTTAATATTTGGCGGTTATCAACGAAATAAATTAATAATAAAAATATGTATGAACCAAAGCAATTTCCATTAAAATTCGAGAAAAATTATTCCTACTAATATAAAAAAATTATGACAAATACATTTTCATGTAAAAGAGTTTTCATGAAAACATCTGATTATGTATTCTTTCTAATATTCATTACCCCTTTGACTCCAAAACATATAAGTTTTTCGAATGCAAAATGTTACCTCTTCCATCAATAGTGCTACTAGCCATCTATTATATTATTTATTTTATATATTTAACGAAGCCTTGTAATTATATATTACCATAAAAAACTACATCTTAAAAATCTAGCTTTAAAATCACATGTAAGTAGAGAGCAAGCAATACAAGCTACGTCTTTGTCGCATGCAGAAAGAATGCAAAATTTATGTAGAAATAAAGGATAATAACTTTCGATTTTACGCTCTGAGCTTCATACTTGTTTTCAACTTTTAAACAGAAAAATATTTTTCCAGACACTGTTGATAGGAAAACATATTGGATTTGGAAAATTTAATTAGTGACAATATGCTGATTCTGATAATACTGGCATATTGATAGTAATTTCGAAAAGTTACCTTTTTCTTAAAAGATCGTGTAATACAAAATATTGTGATTCAAGAAAATATTACACATTTTGCTTTCGTTTATTTATATCAGAATGTCAAAATTTTCTGCTCACAAAAAGGCTATAAATTTACAATTGATAGACTTTTTGTTAAACAAAATTTATATCTTCAACAAAAATTGATTTTGCTAAATGTGATTCGAACCCGCATTCATTCCCGTTGGCTTTCACATCAGAACAACTAATACAACTTCTTATTTCAAATAAATTACACGAAATTTTAAATATGACGATGAAAAAGTAACAAAATTAATACTTTTGTTTGGAAAATAAAACCAGATCCTAATATTCCAATCTTTTGAAGCTTTATGCTTTTTTTTGAAGCTTTGCCCGAATGATAAAACAAATTCTTAATTGCACCGCCCACGTAACAAATACACGCATGACCTAACATACCGAATATGCCCTTCAGACGCATTTGAAGGGGCTTTGAAGGCGAGACTAAAGCCGAGAGTTCTAAGGCGAACTAAGCCAACTTTATTGACTAAAAGTCTCCCCTGACCTACCCGCGATCCTTAGAAAAGGTAAATTTATGGAGCTCACCAAAACCAACAAGACCATATTAATTCTATACGAAAGTGAAAATATATACATTAATAGGCATTATATACAGCACGGCTTTAAATTTCACACACATGATGTATATAAAGTGGAAAGCAGCTTTCATATGCTGCCATTTAGATTGGTGTACCTACTAGTTATAAATGACAGAAAAAAACGGATGAGCTATAGACCACACGACTGAAGTAAAACTTCAAATTCACAAAATATGAAATTTAAAATGAATTTATAATTTTATTCACTTTAAACGTAGAATATTTAATATATTGATGAAAATAATAATTTATAAAATTGTTCAAGCAACACGCTAGCAAACACGCATATATATACATATATATATATATATATATATATATATATATATATATATATATATATATATATATATATATATATATATATATATATATATATATATATATATATATTTATATATATATATATATATATATATATATATATATCATCCACTGACTATGAGAGGAAAAGAGAAAAAAAATGTCCGCGCCCACTGCTCTCTCTTGCTTCTACAGTGTGATACAGACAATAGGCTTGCACTGTGTCTTAGATATACGAAACATAACTGGCTATGAAAGAAAGAAAGAAAGAAAATGTGTGCTCGCACCTCTCTCTCTTGTTCCTACAGTGATATACGAAACGTAACTCTCTCTTTTTCTGTCTTCACTAATTTATATCTCCCTCTCAACTACCGTCCCGATCACACTTTTTGTAACGCTCTCGTCACGCATTCACCAGCTTACTCCCCAAGTCAAGCGTGCGTAAAGAAGTTTTACTTCAAAAACAGTAGCCGCAATTATTAGGTAACTAAGTAGCGATTTGACTATTTAAGTGTCTAGCCTATTTAATATTTAATAACTAAAGCCTCCCAAAAATCTGATAACTAAAGTCTCTCAAAATTATCTCCAGCATCATTTTTTTTAAATATATTAACATGTCAAGAGTGATATTCTTGCCATTTGTATAGTAGATTTGATTTGTCATTAAAAATGTGTGGCTTGTCCCATAAACTGGAGTTTTTTACAATAATCCTCTTTCACTGGCAATATTTCAGTTTTTTCAGTATAATATTTCAATATATCGGGGCCAATAATGCTTCTAAAGTTTTTTTTTATTTTCTTTTCCTGGAAAATAAGCACAGAAATGTACAGCTATGTTTGTTCAAAATAACTACATTTTTTAAAGGTACACGTAAAAGAAATTTTATGCATGTTATCAAAAAAAATGTATGTTGATATTAAATTTATTATTGAACGGCTAAAGCTATTTCACATATATATTTATATTTTCTACTAGAGTACTTTATTATACTTATAAAATTGTTTAACAAACCAGTTAAATTAATGAATTGTTCGTAGTTTTAAAATGTGCATAACTTTCCACATATGGTAATAAAGTACAAGATCATCTCAAAAAATATAATAATCGCAACATGTATTTATGTGTGTATGTGTGTATACGTGTATGCGTGTATGTACTTATGTACGTACGTATGTACGTATATATATGTGTATGTATGTAAGCACATGTATATGTAAATATATACGTATGTATGTACTAATGTATGTTTGTTTGTATGTATGTATTTTATAATGTAACAGAACCTTTCAATTAAATTTTGAAACAATTTCAGATGTCCGAATTATTCATAATATACATTTAAAATATGTATTATTGTAAAAAATAAAAAATGATATTCAATAATTAAAATTTTGATATAGAGCCAAAGGATGAGTTTGATGACAAAAAAATTAATTTTCATGTCAAAAAACCTTTGCAAATAGCTAGCAATAAAAAATTTACGACAACTGATATCAAGCACTCCATGCTTTTTTTACCTGAAAAATATTTTTTACTGTCAGAGACATCCTTTGGCTCCTGACCAAAATTTTAAAATTAAAAGATTATTTTTTTATTTTTAGTTCATACCGTTATAAAAGCAAGTTTTTTTACTATAACTTTTACTGTGTAGGGTACTTTCAAGATGTAAACATTATTGAAACAAAGATCTAAGTTATTTTTATTACGGCAGAGATTACTTTTAAAACGAAACCTTACTGAAATAAATAAGAAAAATATACAGAATGGAACCAGCAGGTAAAAGTTCCGCACTATGTTCCTCATTTTTCCGTTATCATTTGTTGTGTCTTTTAATTTAACTCTACTTATTTAAAGGTTCCTATGACTTTATTTAATTTTCACTATGTTTTCTAATTATATCTGCAACTTAATTCGTTTATTTCTTTCATTTGCATCCTTTAGACATGTGCGCTGTTATCTTTTTGAGAAAATTTGTATCATGAATATAATATCCAAAATATGAAGAATAAATCTCGATACAAAAAACTTCTAGAAATGACATGCTTGCAAATCAGTCAAAAGTAGTAAAAAAATATATAGAAACTTTGTTGTATGAATGTATTCAAAGCTATTTCGCATTACAACAAATAATACATTTTTGGAACATTTACGAACAAGATTATTAAGTAATATGGACATTTATCCCTGTTAAATTTATCCCAGTAATAAAAATTAAAAAAGAAAATTTAAAAATATAGAAATTTCGTTTAATTCTTTTATCTATATTTTACTTTGTTTTAATCAAACTCAAGTCTTTTCGTTAATTTCTTGAAAAATTAAAGACAAAGGGAAGAGGGCACATTTTCTGTATACTTTTCAAAACATTTGAAAAATTTACACTGCCTAAAATTTTTAAAAAAATATTTTTATTACCACAAAGGCAATAAATTTTTTTTTTTAAAAATTCCAAAGATCCACTCTTGCAAAGATGTACAAAATTGTATATTCACACTATTTACAGAATTTTTCAATATTTTTTTCATTATATTGCACCATCTCTCTGCCTAGACGTCCATATAAATAATTTTAAGTTGTATTTTCTCAATAACTAATACCCAAAAATATCTATTGCCCAAATTAACATAATTTATTACTGCGGAAAATTTTAAGTTTCTACATTCAAAGTTTCCGAGAAAACAGCTCTGACAAATAAGCAGATAAACACGTGAGTGACCTTGTAAACGTTCTCTTTTTCTTTCTGAGGTCGAAGACCCTAAAAATTAGTCAAGGAATGCTATAGTATGTTACTCTATTTTTAATAAATCCCAAAAAAAATATCCACTTAATCAGAAAGTTAGTCAAAAACGTCCCAAAAGTTATATCAATTTTGGAACAATAATGAAAATCCATCACTTTTCATTAGTTTAGAATCGTATACACATGATATAACCTACTCGGAAATTATGTTTTAGTTAAAACCATATGTTGAGAAATTTGTTCCAAAGAATTATATAAAGTTAAAAGATAACTGGCGGACAAATTTGGGCCAACGCCTCTTCTTAATTTGAAGAAAATGGTGTGCTAAAATTAATTTCACGATATAATAGAATGTTTCAAACTTTATCACAAAAATATTATCACGAAATTATACAGTGTCTCGTTCTGCACGACCTAATAGTTCTCGCAATAATATAAATATTATTTAAAGAATTTCTTCGAGACAGATCACAAATACGAAATTACATCATTTTCCATGAGATTTATTTTCCCTCTCATTGCCAATTATAGATTAAAATAACAGTTGAGTGAACGCAAAAGTAAAATTGAAGTACCTATATCACCTTATCACTCAATTATTTCACAAATTATATCTATTACCACCTTCAAATTTTTTACAATAATCCTCTTTCACCGACAATATTTAAGTTTTTTCGGTGCAATATTTCAATACATCGGGGCCAATAATGCTTGTAATTTTTTTTTATTTTCTACTCCTGGAAAATAAGCACAATAATGTATAAAAATAAATATACTTATGTGTGTGTGCGTACGTGTGTGTGCGTACGTGTGCATGTGTGTGAGTGCGTGCACAAATTATATCTATTTCCACACTTAACCGCCTGTTGGATCAGAACGACCAGAGTTGATAAAGAACCATGTAATATGAACGTGCGATAAGAAACGATAAGAGCATCCCATGTTAATGGGATACAACGTGGAGTATAACAGGCTTACCTTTATTTCTGATCATTTAGTATCTTCTATCAAAACTGTTCCCTGTCCCGGAAATTGCTAGTCAATATAATTTTATAACAACTAGACCTATTATTTATTTTTCTGTGTTGAAATATTTAAATTGTATTCCTGAAGAAATCCCTTGTCTATTGAGACAAGTGGAGGTCAAAGATTACTGCTACTTGACAACTTATCTCAAATTAAAAATATTTTATCTACTTACATTCAAATTTAAATTTCTCCTTATATTTTCTGGAGGGGAAAAGAGGTGTTTTAAAGGTAATGTTAGTTGATAAGCATGAATCACGCCGAAGTATATCTGTGTATATACGTACAAAAATGCAGGCTTCGTACGATTCCAAATGTTCATAAAACCTAAAGGAAATATTATATTAATTACGTACTTTTATATTTGATGGTACTCAGCGAGATGGACAAAATGATAAGTTAATGAATTTGGAAATACATTACGGCCTTGAGTTAAGCTACTGAAAATTTTAAATATACGTCTTACGAAATTGAAAGAAAAAAAAAACTACTTGGATTGGAACCGAACTAAATAAAAGTAACTCGTATTCGATACGTTCACTTACTGTTTTTAGTTACAATCGAAAAATATTTCCGGGGATAAGGGCAAGATACCAAATTTTTTGCCACGTATTCCTAAATCACTATTATTTTATAACAATCGTTTTAGTTTGAATCAGCTCTTGTCAAAAACATGAGTCCTTTTTATCGAAGGCAGAATTGACCTTAATTTTTAATTTAAAACTTTAATAAAAACATTTCCTTGAAAAATCAGTTTGATTTTACTCCACATCGCTCGTCAAAGGTAACTTTAAATAAAATAACAGTAACTTATAATGAAAGTACATTAGGTCTTTTACAAGCATTATAAGCAAAATAGGAACTAATGCACATAGATATTATGCCGGACGTTACAATAAGCACAAACGTTAAGCTGAAGCTCATCTTAACGGCTTCCTAAAAAGAAGCGATAACAAACTCAAAAATACCAAGACATTCACTGACACACTATCAGTAATGAGAAAAGCTTCTTAAGAAGCTAGCATTGATGACGCATCGAAATAATAACAAATTATAAGGTAATATATACATGATATTAATTGAAACTTCACCGTAATTTTCTCGAAACTACTTTCGAGCTGAAGATCGTCCTAAAGGTTTCCTAAAAAGAAGCGATAACAAACTCAAAAATACCAAGACATTAACTGACACAATATCAGTAATGAGAGAGAAGCTTCTTAAGGAGCTAGCATTGATGATGCATAGAAAGAATAACAAATTGTTAGGTAATATATACTTCATATTAATTGAAACTTCACCGTAATTTTCACGAAACTACTTTTGTCAATGTGGTATGCACGATAATTTTCAATCCAATTGCCCGATCGAAATATTTTTGTTATGTAATTTCGTATAGCAGCGACTGTGGTTAAACACAGCTGCTATTTTATTTTTCGAAAATTTAAATTGTCTCATGTACCTTAAATGCAATACCTTAACACATGACAAGTTAATTTATTCCCTGTTTAGATGACTCTTATTAGTATTTTTATTGTCCAAGAAAAACTTCAGTTCCCCAGAGCAAAATCTTAATTTTTTAATACCACACAATAATAAACCAAATTATTATCAAATAAAACTCACTAAAATCACGTGGTTTTATTTTCAAGTTAAAATTAAATTGCACAAAGACAGGCATTGAGGTTGAATAATCAGGTTGGGGGTTATTAGAGGGTTAGGTGGAAGCCATAATAATAAATTAAAATCAGAAGAAAACGGTCTTAACACAAAATCTTGCAATACTAACATAAGGCAATAGTCTTAACAAAAATAGTGTAATAATAGCACAAAATGCTTTAAAAACAACTGGGACGAAATACAATATTTTCAAAAATATGTACAAATATTTGTTTTAGTAGTAGAGTTTTCTACATGGAGATATGGATAGATAAGTGCTTTTAGTATCAGTAAAGGTATGGTAGTCAGACTGAGAAATGATGAAAGCCATAATAATTAATGAAGGTCAGAAGAAACTGGTCTCAACACAAAATTGTTAAATAATAATTATATCTGTTAAAAATTTAGAATATTCCATCTAAACTAATATAAAAAGAAACTTCCATAAGTCCATTTGTAGTCACAAGTATCAGAGTTTTTTTTATAATTTAATACCTATCATATATTTCAGGATGCATATTATTTCTCAATGTTCTATTTCAACATATTAAACTTATTTCAACACAGAAGAAAAACTTATTCAACATTTCACTTAAATTTTTGTTGAACGATTTTTTTTTCAGTGTTCCGTAATAAAATTTTAATTTTCTTAAATTACAATAATAACCAAATGATTATCAAATAATACATAACAAATATCACATACTTGTATTTCCAAGTTCATACATGCTTATACTGTATACTTATATGTATACAGTTAAGGTTACAATTTGAGGGGCTTATAATTAACTTATTGTCATTTCTTCATATTACGTTTATTCATTTTTTCCAACTTTTATTTGAAGCCCCTAGAAATCATTAACTTTAGTTGTAACGATTATTAAAAATAACAACTACATCCAATAGAATGAAAATGATACGTTACAAGTATGCTAACCATGAGTGCTACTATTATACTTGCAGCCACTAATTACACTACCGTTTGTTTCTACGTATATTTACGTACATGTAGATATACATCATATACTATATCGCAATGCTTGATACGATTTAATATATAAAAAATTAACTTTAAGGGGCAATTGATATAAATGAACAAAATTCCACACGAATTAAATTTTTTAGGCAATTACTTAGATGAATGACTTTGAACCTAAAAAAGCTTCCATTGCTCGTCACATAACAAATTGACTTAGCCTCTTGTGAGCTTTCTATTTGCGATCAGACCTTTGAAAGCGCTCAGCTTTTGCTCAATGGTGCTCAACTTAGGAGCGAAAATACTTTGAATTTATAATGTAATATTAATTTCGTATGTACTTCGGCATGACAAATTTCTTTAGCTTGTGTTATATGATTGATTGATTTTATCAGATTTTATGGATCGTTTTAGGTGACTATTTTAGATTACGCTATATAGGAAAAAGTTATTGCATTTATTTTTAAAAATTTTACTTTTAAAATATATTTTTTGGAGAAAAATTACTTTCAGCAAGATAGGCAGCAGTATTAAACAGGGTTCTTTTTAAATGTGGTACTAATGTTAGTAGTAAAATTGATCGATCATTATCTGATCAGGTAAGTTAAGAAAATCGAGCACGACATGTACATGGTGACATGCATCGATATCGTGCTCAAGTAATAATTTACGCAGATGGTCCGAGGGCTCGATATCGAGCCCAAAGTCAGGCAAAAAAGGTCAGGTCCTACAGCGTCTATTGTTTAATTTTAATCTGGACCGTCTAAGGGTCAAGTCAAAGTTTTAACATAATTTATTTTCACCAATACTATGACACCTTTTCTCCGAATGGAATGATAATGAATGGAGACCCAACGTGTTAACCCATGTTAACCCAACGTCATTATTGTCGTTCAGGTTTTTTATTTTGCTGTAAAAAATCCTTATTTATATATATTATTTCACATCTTTAATGTACACTACATATGACGGGATTATTACTAAAGGAGCCATCCCTTCAATTACCCAAAACAATAAGTTATAAAAAATTGGTTGTTTAGTAGACCGTAAAAGACGCTACAATGTTACATGTTAAAAGTATTTAAAAAGTTATTAAATAAGACAAAACAGCGGAATACAGACATTAATATTATTAAGGATGGAGAAGTGAAAACACAAGAGTGCAGAAAGCCTAGAGTATAGAACTGATAAGACTTTTTCACTTAATCGTCGAAAACATTTTTTTTACTGGTCCCACTATCTAATTGATTCTTAAGTTTTGCAGCGTGGACAATGAAGAAGTTAGCTTTCATAAAAGTTAGTGGCATGTTTGGAAATAAATAAGTTGCAAAATTAAATTCCTTTAATGGGAAATAACTTAGCCAAAGTAAATGTTATTTAACAATTTGTAACCCAACATACTAATATCAAACAAACACCGCGTAAATCGTAACTTGTAATTTGCAGTAACACATAATGGGTATATAAGCTACGAAAAAAATTCCTAATAAGAGTACAGTAATATTCGTTTAAAATTATCTTTGAATTTTAAACTTTTTAAAATAAATTGTTTTTATTTACAATATTATTTAACATTTACACATAAAACAACAACAGGACTTTTTTAGATTTTTTTTCATCTCCTTTATGTTCTTCTACAAAGTCCTACAAATTTTGACATGACTGTAACAAAGTTAGAAAATTATTCGATATTGACCAGTTTTACGATTTTCTTACTATATATACTGCCATGTATATGTATATATATATATATATATATATAAATATATATATACATATATATATATATATATATATATATATATATATATATACATATATATATATATATATATATATATATATACATATACTGTATTATTCACTACAAGATATGCATATTTTAATTTATTATTTATTGTAAGCCATCCATTTTATTCTATGCCACATATCATATTGAGTAATTCTATCATACGTCCCTCTACAATGTACTTTGAATTAAAATTGTCGTTTTAAATGCTTTATTTTAACACAGAGCTTTGGAGACTTTATCTCCTAATTTATGCATTCAAATGAGTTTAAATTGATGTGAAAGGGAAATTACTTCAGTATATTTGTAATAGCAAATCTCAGCATTTTTTAACATATAATTTGGGTATGTATGACGCGAATTATACGTTAAAAAATGCTGAAATTTGCATATTAAAGATGGAAAATATTTCTAATAAACTATTCGTAAATATTGTTTTAATTTTTCAGTATGTATATATATTATATAGTTTACCATTTATAGACGTAAGGCAAATAAGTTGGTTTCTCATATATTTTCAATTTATTAACGAAAGTTGACGCAAATAATTTTATATTAAAGTGCATATAAAATGTTGTTAGCATCAAAAAATTTTTGAGACTTTAAGCACCAAGATCAACTAACGGAGATAGAAAGCGGGTGAAAGTCGTATATATTTTTAGGTCCTATTTAAGAAAATGCTATGCTATAATGCAAAATAGGTTATTAAATAAACGAAAAGAAACATTATGTATTCAAATTATGAAAAAAGTTACTTAATAATATTCTGACATTCGTGAAATAAATATTTGGGTAAAATAATAGTGTCACGTAATGGATATCTAGTAGAAACTTAAATGAATTTCTTTAGTAAATATTTAATTTAATTTTTTTGCATAAATAATATAGCGTTATCTATAACGTGGCGCTGCGTTAGAAATGTGTGTAGAAATTTGATTAGAACTGATATGAATTTTGCTCTAACTAAAAACTTTAGTAAATAATATCCGAACACTTACTAAAACATGGCGAATTAGAAGCTAAAACTTAAAGACTGCCTACAAATTTATTGGATTAAAATTAGCAAAAAATTGTAAAAAAGCCATCAAAATAAAGAAAAGTGTAAAATGAAAAAATAACTGCAACACAATATTTTATCGGAAAATCATCGTCCATTTCAATCCTTTAATTCTCAAAATAAATTTTATTCGAAAAATCCCAAGAAATATAAACTTGACATCTGTTAATAAGATTACTCTACTACTCTTGATAAGTCACCTTTTTTATGAAAAAAAGAAGAAGGCAGTTCTACACCAAGAGGAGAGCAAAGAAGATTACAAATATTTACTTCCGCTAATGAAAACCAATGAATTCAAACAACCCTACAATTGTAGCCAGGTACTTTCTCTACCCTCTGTGCTACTTTTATTTCACATAAATTGGCTCTCACATAATAGCACACAGCCTAACTCGTTTCGACAAATGGTAAAAGGGTTTTTCAAGAAAGTGAATCTCTGCTGAAGTTTAAAGCCTCTTTGTGTGCCCTGATGAAGTAGTCGTATGTAGTTGGTCTATATGTCACTTTGTTTATTGTTCACTATGTTAGCAGTCATAATGTTAAAGAATAGATAAATTAATACAGCATAGATAAAAGGAAAATTGGAAAAACTTAAAGATCGGCGATAGGCAGTCTTGAAATTTTGTGTAGTGATAAATCCACAACGTAAGTAAGCATGTTAATCCACAATGTATTGCAATATAATTAACACATGAAAATATTGCATTATTGTTCAACCATTTTAGATCAGTTTCCTTTCAAATTATTGCTGAAAATTTAAGTGTTTCATTAAAAATTTAAAGAGTATTTTATTTTGAACGTTTAGCCGTGTGTGATCTAATTCTAAAATTCCTGGATGGACTAAATCTAAACTTTAAATGAATTTTAATGATGATATTCAAAATTATATGCAACCTAGAAAATAACATTAATTTTTTACTAATTCAAGTAAAATGTTTAAAAAAAACAAATTTGTCTTATTCATCACCTTGAAAATGTAGCATAAAATTTAAAAATTTAAAAAATAACGTATAAAAACAATTACATCAATTTCTATTAAATCTAATTAGATGGAATTGTATATAATTATGCATAATTTATACTTTATTTCCTCTTCTCGTATGAAAAATTTTAATGAATTTTCGATCCGTTTCTGTTTACTTTCTGGAAAAAAAATGCTGTCTATTAATTTAACGTTACACCCCTTCATAAATCCTTCAATAAAAACATAACCGAAATGATAACTTTATTTCAGAAATAAACCCGCATTTAGCGAATCAAACTTCAAACGGCTTTATCCAAAGTTTTCCGAGAGCTTATTTGAATTCACCCTAACCGCCCACGTAGAAAACGTGCGCGCAAGCTCGCATACCACAATCTGCCCCCCAGACGCATTCGCGAGAGGCTTCAAAGTAGGCTGGCCGGAACTAGCAGTTCAAAAGCGGACTAACTCAACTTTATTGACTTGAAGCTTCCCCGATCCGCCCACCTTGTGTAGCTATTTAGAAGGGGTAAATTTATGCACCTCAGCTATTGACAACCCTAAAGGGACGCACACACGAACGGGAATTGCGTAAATTTATGGTAGAGTCAAATCGATGATTTGAATAGGTGGTTGATTTCGTTCATCAAATAGCGATGTTAACATTGCTTATGCAGCCATAGTATAAGCATTCTAATGGAAAACATCAATATTTTAGTTTGTCAGAATAAATTTCCGTTTAATAAACTTCAGTAATAAACTTTTTAACATGCATAATAAATATTAAAACACTTTTTGTTTAGGCCAATTCCTTCTGATCTCCATTTATTCTTATGGCTTTCACCTAACTTCTTTTATAAGCCTGGTTTGCCGGAGTCGACCCTTATATGTAGAGTACTTACCTATTATTACATCGAATCAAAATACTCTAGTACCAAAACAAATATTTGTATATGATTTTGAACACACTGCATTCGCTTTCAATTAGTTTTGCAACATTTTTCCCAAAAGTTACGATCTAGTGAAAGAAATTCAATTATGAATGATTTCTACCCTAACTGGTCAAAATAGTCGAAGTTGCAAGAGAGAAAATATAATTCGCTCGGGGGTATGTATGTTTTTGTCTGATGACCTACATCTAGTTTGAAAAGGGTAGTCATTTGAATGCATAAATTATTGTTGAATTTATTATAAGTTATTATTGTATTATATCAATTGTTATAGTAGAAAAATTTTCAAAACTTTATATCAAAATAAAGTATTTAAAATGACAATTTCAATTTAAAATACATCGTAGAGAGGGTTATTATAGAATTACTCAATATGATACTTGGCATAGAATAAAATGAATGGTTTACAGTAAATAATAAGTTAAAATATACATATCCCATAGTGAATAATACAATATTCATACATTCATATATGTATATATATATATATATATATATATATATATATATATATATATATATATGTATGTATATATATATATATATATATATATATATATATATATATGTATGTATATATATATATATATATATATATATATATATATATATATATATATATATATGATAAAGTAAATAATTTAAAGGAGATGAAAAAGAACTATAAATTTCCTGATGTAGTTTCATATGTAAATTTTTAATAACGTTTGAAAATAAAACCAATTTATTTATAAAAGGTGTAAAATTTGAAGAAAATTTTAAACGAATATTACTGCACTCTTATTAGTAATTATTTTCGTAGCTTGTATACCGCTTAAGTGGTATAGCAAAACTTACAAGTTACAATTTACGCGGTATTTGGTTGATATTAGTATGTTGGGTTACAAAATAATTAAATAATCTTTACCTTAGCTGCGTCATTTTTCACTAAAGGAATTTAATTTTGAGAGATAGAGACAAATGTGGATCTATGATAATTGTTTTAAAAAATGATATAATTTTTTAACAGAAGATTTTCTCTTTCCATAAAGTTATATTCAAAGTTGATTACTTGTAAAATTACCAAGCTATAATTTAATTTACTGTCAAAAGCTAACGAGGCTGACGCACTAGTTGGTAATAAAGCACGCGAATGTGTGCTTTATTACCAACTCAAAACACTAAAAAAAAAACTTGGGTGTGGCTATCTCATGGGCACGGCCGTGTGTTGTACGTGAATACGTCTATGTAACGGGTTATATTATTTAAATAAAATATTTTTATTTATGTATTTAGGATAAAAGCAAGGAAACAAATAATTATTGCGTTACAATAGCGTATAGGCAGATATTATATATTATTGATAATATTTTTTTATTCTAACACCTTATTATATTCACTGTCACTATTTTAAACTAATGTTTTACATACAATCGATAGATTTTGATGACAGCTGACGATTAAAACTTAAACGAACATCGTAGCTTTTCCAAATCAATATATAATATATAATGATACTAATTGGAAATCTCGATACGCAGCAAAATAATCTCAAAATGGCGGCACTTCCCCCTCCATTGCTCGCGATGCGTCACTGTTCTCGCTTATCGTAATGGATTATTTGATCCTTTAGCTATCCAATAGTATAATTAATTTTTGATGATGACCAAAACTAGTAAATAGAATTGGAGAATAGTAGCTGTTCATGTTTAATGCAGAATTTTCCATATTTTAAAGAAGCATCATTTAGGAAAATTGACTTGTTTCATTATATTATATATTCGTTGTCAGAAAAAATTATCTTTAGGAAACTTAATTGTTTGATGTATTAAGTTTTTAATACTTGCCTTTTTTAATGAATGAATCCAATCATCCTCAGTAATATATAAATTTCTTTGCTTATTTCGACACTTTCGACCCGATTTTCCTTGTGATGCTATGTAAGTGAATAAAGCCAATTTTTTTATAAATACTTAAGTTTTCGCAGTAACTCTAAAATTACAGAATATCTCGAATTAAAATTTGTAATGTATGTGTAATGTATGTATGTAAAATTTGTAATGTGCCATAAAATAACATTTTTTGCTTAATCAAATAATATCTTAAACCGTCATGATTATTAGAAAAATTTAAACTATCGTAAACAAATAATTACATCATCATACGAGAAAAATATTTACTCCAATATATATATATATATATATATATATATATATATATATATATATATATATATATATATATATTTCCGCTCACTTTCACGCCAGGAAATAGCCACTTACAATGCCTACATTGCAAACCACCTTAAATCCACCAATGAAATTGTTACAAAAATTAACGCAAATCCAGTGACTCAAAGTTGATACGTTTTTTCCGAAGCCCATCGCGAAAGCTTATCTAAATTCATCCCAACCGTCTACGTAGAAAACACGTGTCCGAACGTACCTACCGCAATCTACTCCTCGGACGGATTCAAAGAGACCTCTGGCAATTCTTGGAGGAACTAGCGATTCAAAGGCTTTTGACTGGAAGATTTCCTCGACCCACACGCCTCGTAGAGCAACTTAGAAGGGGTAATTTATGCACCTCAGCAAACAAGGTTAAATTAATTCTATTGGAGGCACTAGAGGAATGTATACACCAAGTACACATTTCATACCTTTATAATTGACAAAGATTGATCGATGATTGAAATGAGAAGTTTAATCTTCTATTGAAATAGAAATATGTTAATACGGCTTTCCAAGAAAGTATCGGTATTTTAGACTTACACAAGAATAAAATAATATTTTTAAATATTAAAAAGAAATCAAATATATTTTAGACATTTTCTTTGATCTATTTGAAGTCATTCATCTGAAAAAGCGTAAGTTAAAAGCTTTCCCTACTCGTTATATCATGAATTGACCTATCTTCTTGTAAGTTTTCGTTTTGTGAGCACGAGCTCTGAGCTTTGAATGCACTCCGTATTCGTAACGAACTCAGTTGAATGGTACTCGTAAAATATGATGTTCAATTTATGATGAAGTATTTGATCGCTTTGGCTTGTGAGAACTTGTTTGAATTTTACAACTTTTTGTTGAAATAACTAAGGGAGCTTTTGTAAATCACCTCAAGCAGAGACTCTTCCGTTAAGGGCCATGTTCAAACTCTTCAGCCTAAGTTTTGCGAGGGTTCTGCATGCATTTTTAAATTTGTATTGTGGGCTTCAAAACAGAGATTCTGTTATCAAAATCAAGGATCTAACTCCTCAATCTTACTATCTAAATGCTTAAATCGTATTATTTGAGAATCTGCTGTTTTTAAATAAGTTTTGTATATCGCAAGCAGAAATTATGTCGTTGAACTAAGAGCTCTTCATTGCTTCCTGCTTAAATCATAATCTGCGTCTTTTAAATTAATATTCCGAATTTCAAATAGAGATTTTGCTACTGAACTCCACATTCTAATTTTTAACCCATATTCTGCTGTGTTACAACCTGCTTTGCGTATGTTAGCTCATCTCCGACATTAAACAACTAATATAGATGATCCTGTTTTTATGTGAGTGGCCTCGGTATGGTACCATACAAATTGGTCAGAATTTGGCTATGGTAATAGAAAGTATACCAACATTTTTTTAACAATGAACAACGTATATGCCGCGATCGAGTTTGAATGATATAAGTCTAATGATAATTTAATAATATAATCCCTCAAATGTTGATACAACTAAGGGCGGTATGAATCTTTCCTTTAGCAAAATCTGCATACAATAATGGATCTAGAATTACTTTTGAGAGGAACACTTGACTGATGTGGAATAAACTCCAAATCGGACTTGTTCACATAAGTAAAAAATAACAAAATGAATAGGTAGATAAGTATATACAGATATGTAAAGGGCATGAAGCGACTAAGATATTAAGTTAGTTAAGTTAGTATGCACAGACATAAACAATGGCATAAAGTGATAAAATATTAGTACTTAGTTAGATAAATAAATAAGTGTGTACGGGTATATACAAAGACATATGGCAACTAGATTATTAATAGGCACGTAAGTACATATGTACAGTTATATATAGGCTTAAAGGACTGACTACGATGAAATCAAGGAACGAATGTCATTTATGTGTATATGAACGTCAGTTATATGAATGAATGCATACACATATGCGTATGTAAATATGTATGAATATTTGCAGATTCTTTGAATGGTACTAAAGTCTGTTCCTTTTTCAATAAATGAGATATTACCGCTATTGAATTCATAGTAAGTTCGTGATATTTGGAGTAACATAATTTATTACTGGCACTAAAAATGAAAAGTAACATTTATTTACAAAAAAATTTAACCTCCTTAAAATAACCACACGATAAATGCAATGAAGATTAAAAAATAACGAAAATGCGAGCGCTTACTTGGAAATTTTGCGATATGGTATCGTTTTCGAACATGAATAAATTTGCAACATTCTGTTATTGCCAGACGTTTTTGAAATCGGTGTTAAATGAAATGTAGTAATTCATGTTTGTGTGTACAGAAGTAAATATAAGTGGTAGAGAAAAAAAGCGTCGCCTTGACATCGATTCCATAAATATCTGGCTGTATATATCAGTATTTTAAAATTTGTTTCATGTTCGGAAACAATATTGTACCGCAAAATTTACAACTGAGTACTCATATTTTCTTCATTATATATCTTTTAGTGTGCTTATTTGAAGTCATATAAAAAGGATTAATTTTTTTGGAAAAAAGTTATGTATGAAAGTAAATTGACTTAAGAAATATTTCCTACGGAAAGTGCAGTTTTGCAATGCTTTGTTTCTTATGATTTTTTTTCAATAATTACTATTCATAGTAATACTGAACACTAAATAACGAAATCAAAATACGAATTTATTTAAAAAAAGAAAAACCAATCAAAAATGTTAATAAGCAAAAAGGATTACGTAAAAGAACGTAATAAATTTTACGGGTGACAGCAAATTGGCACCCGTTTGTTCAAAGTAAGAAATTTCTTCTAATCGATTTTTTATTAAAAAAAATTAGGAGAGGAAATACGTTGTTTCCTTTATTTTCATTCCTTCTTTTACGGAAAGAAGAAAGTGGAATTGTCATCCGTTCTAAACTATATTTTATCCCGATATCTATTTCTAAACTTCATCTTTATTAATTCATATTATTAAATAAATTACCTATCTAAAACTTATGTATTTGCCAAATTATTGACGAGGAAATCCTTCTAAAATTTTGAACTTTTGAAGCTCAAATTATTTCAAATTCACCGCCATCAGAACATTAATCCTCGAAAAACGAAAATCTTTACTTCTAATCTTTACTTATCACGTAGGTGACTCATTCGAAACTGAGTTCACGAGATTGTAAATTTAGAACCTTGTAATAAAACATCCAAAACGTTGTCTTTGATTATTTCAAACCAGAAGGTTTAGAATTTTGTTACAAAAAAAAGTATATATATATATATATATATATATATATATATATATATATATTATATGTATATATATATATATATATATATATATATAAATATATATATATATATATATATATATATATGTATATATATATATATATATATATATACATACATACATACATATGTATATACATATACATATTAATATATATTTTACGGGAAGTACTACTTTCAGAACACATTTCGAACAATTTACCTTATGAGGCGAAGTACACGAACCTAAACTTAAATAATAAAATTCGACTTTTCATACGATTAAAAAAATTACTTGCAAAACTCATAGAGTTTCCTGTTTTACGGTTTCTTACACGAATAACTTTGCCCATAAAAGTTTAAATTAAAAGCTTTTACCGCTCGCCGCATCACAAATTGACTTAGCGTCATGGAAGCTTTACTCAAGTTAGCACGACGTGGTGTGAACGCGTTCGGTGTTTACAATGAAACTCAATTCAATGATAAAGTATAAATTAAATGTATGATGGAGTGTTATGCCTGTTTGTAATACAGAGTCTTTGGTTTCTTTATCTCCTACGGACGTTTAGGTTCTATTAGCTTCGTAGCACAATAACTCTGGGCGCATTTATGAATCGTTTTTTTGGTGACTGTTTTGAGTTGAGGTATGTAAAGGTCAACTATCTCAAAATTTTGAAAAAACAACTATTTTTTAACTTTTAAGACATTCAATTTGAAGTCATCTTTGGTCCAGAGAAATACTTTAGAATAAGTTTTCTTTATCAAAATGTTATGAAAAATACAAATGCAGTTAAAAACGAAGTCACCCGTTATTGTCCGACCATGAAAATTAAGCGACATCTAACATGACATTATTTATTTAGGTTATTGGATTCAATAATATTTACTTCCAATAACTGATATCCAGACGCTGTAATTGTTTTAATTCTACTTTTCAATCAAGGTATTATATAGACTGGGTTACCGGAGGTAAGGTAAATAAAAAAAAATCTGATAATTTCACATTCCTTACCCTCTGTAACGTCGTTTTTTTTTGTTTATGATTTACTACTTGTCACAAAATAAGAAAATAATACAGAATAAAATAAACCGGAGGTAAGGCGAATAAAACAAAAATCAGATTGTTTCACATTCCTTACACTCAGTGAAACTAAAACACGGTCCTTATTTTTGGTTTATGTTTATTACTTGTCACAAAATAAGCAAAGAATACAGAATAAAATAAACCAGAGATAAGGCAAATAAAACAAAAATCAGATTGTTTCACATTCCTTACCCTCTGTGAAACCACGACACGGTCGTTATTTTTGGTTTATGATTTACTGCCTGTCACAAAACAAAAAAAGAATACAAAATAAAATAATAATTGCCCCACACCACCATTACTCGCAATGAATCACAGTTTGTTTACTTCCATTATACGCATCACAAACTGAGGCACATTTAAAGTTATATGTAAAACAAAGAAACATAATGCAAGCTCTGGAAAAGAGGGTAACTTTCGCAAAAATTTGCTTCCACTAATGAAAAATAATGACATCCGAGGAACCACATCAATAGAGCTGGGAATTTTTTTCACTCTCCACGTCACTTTTATGTCACGTGAACTGGGTATCGCATAGCAATACTCAGTCTAACATATTTTAACTAATTGTGAGGCTTTTTCAAAGCAGTAAGTTATTACGGAATATGATACGCAGTTTTTTGTGTCCTAATTGGTACTTGAGTTTGACCTATGTGACAAAAATTTGTGCCTTGGCTTTATTTATACATATAGTATTTATTACCTTTAGGATCGTAATGTTAAAAAGGTACTAAGCGAATATTATCCCAATAAAACGAATGTTGGAGAAACGAAAAGATATAATACGAGAATTGATTTGTTATTATTTTGTTAAATAACGTGAAAATTAAACGAATGGTATCTGAAATAGCTCGCTCTCTTTCTCCATTATTATGTTTTTAATGAAACTATAATCAATTTCTGTGTCTAAATAGGGAGTAAACTGAATTGAAAAGAAAACAATTATAATGGTTAAAAGTATTAAAAATACACAAAAAATAAAATTTTTTAAAGATAACCCAAAATAGTTGAGATATATTATCTAATAAACCACAAAATTGCTAAAAACGAGTCAAGGAGACTTAAATAAGAAATACCCACAAATAAGAAAGAAATATTCACTGAGAAATAATCTGTAGACGAATTAATAAACAAAATGACTTTTGCAGACAATTATAATGTAACTATTAAAAATAAAAATTGAGATAAAAATTCCACCTTCCAAAGTCATTATCAACAGTTTAGAAAAATTATACGAAAAAAATAACTGATAATTTCCACTCATTTTCACTCCAGCAAATTTCTACTTACGACATCTATGTTGCAAATCATCTTAAATCGCCGCAAAATGAATAAGTTTGTTTAAAAAATAAACAGAAATTCCATGCTTCAAACTTGAAAAGATTTGTTCGTAGTTATTCCCGAAAGCTTATTTAAATTCACTACGGCTGTCCAGATAGCAAACATACGCACAATGGCGCCTGACACAACTGTTACTCGGACTTATACGAAGAGGCTGCAAAGGAAGAGACTACTGAGTAAAACATAAAACAAACGGTTCAAAAGTTAACTATATCAACTTTAGTAACTGAAAGCTTCTTCCTTATATTTAAAATGATAAATTAGCATTTTCCGTATCCAGCACGGCTGCATTAATTATATTGATGACACAAATTTAAAAACGGTAACATTTTAAAAATTTGTGTAATTCAAATTTGGAACCGTAATCGGAACAGAAAGTTTGAGTTACTGATATTAAAATAGAGAGATATAAACGTGGTTTCAGAATTCATTGTAGCTTTTTGATATAAGCTCTATAAGAGAGAACGTATCACAAAATTAAGTAAAAACGTTACATAATAGAACAATACTTTTCCATCTGAGAATTTATATTGTCCCAGTAAAGAATATGGAACGGCCATGTTTTGAGTTGACGTAAATACTTTTCTAACTTCCAAACTCTACTTGTGCAAGTTCCGAGATGCACTTTGAATTTTCTTTAGTGTTATGCTCAGTTATATTGAATAACATCAAAGTTTAAGGTTCATACCAATTTATATTGAATAACATCAAAGTTTAAGGTTCATAACAGTCCATATAGAAACTTCACTTAAGTTTCTGTAAATAATGTAATTTGGAATAGACATATTTTTCAAATTAAATATAAACTTTCGTTTATCAAATAAAATTAAATCTTTCAATAGTTATTACGCTCTTATATTTAAGAGAAAAGTGGAAAAAAAGAAAATCCTTTTGAAATGTTTTGATATACTCCGTTAGTTTTTCATTAATTCAAACCTTTAAATTTGTCTATTCGCCTCTCTTTTCTGTCACAGTTTCTTTCATTTACTTTTCTTTATTCCTATTTTTCTAATTTTGGTATATTTGATTTATGTCCATGATTTGATCCAAATACGTTACTTCTACCTTTGACTATTGTATTTACATTCTTGATATCTATGTTGCACATAACTCTCAAATGTTGGCTTGAAAATTAATTTATATGATGTAAACTAATGGAATGAAACAAATAAGCCCCCCTTTAACCCAGCCCAATGATAAGTGACGAGAAGTTACGGTCGTTTGCACTAACTACCATTACATGGACCAAAAGTATTATGTGGACACTGACTAATTGTGGTGGTAGTTTGGGAATCATGTACTTGAGAATAATAAATAAGACACAAATGACCTTTTGCTTTTACGTTTCTAAATTCTGAGATCTATTTTTTGCCTACAACATTGTTTTCTCACATTTTCTTTTACTGTAGACTACTTAGTTTATTGAACAATATAATAAATACGCTTTATATTCCAAGAGCAAATTATTTATGGTAATTTGTCACTTCAGGAGTATCTTGTCAAATGCTTTACTCGAAGAACTAACTTGAAAGCAATTACGAATTAAATGGAAAAACTTAAAAAAAAAAATTTAAATAATAGCTTTTCCGCGTTATGCGCGTATATTATATGTACAATGGTTTTATAATCAAAACAGTCATATTATTTTTTAACATCTTCGACGTATTGGTCACAAATGAAAATACCGACAAAATATCTTAAAGTTTCAAAACCGTTTATTTGTCGTTACATAAAAAATATAGATTTTTGTTAAAATTAGTAACATAATTCACAACATGTGCCATGTTTCTAATAGTACTGTTTAATACGTCATAGTTTCATTTTATTTTTCTTATAATAATATTGTTAGTTTATTTTCACTTTCTTACAGATCTTAAATTATTCTAATTTCCTTATACTATCTGATTGATTGTAACACATTTATTTCCTTGTCCAATGCATTACGTAATGATTGTTTTATGTATCTACGTATTGATACATGAAGAGAAAACTTTTCATCCCTTTTCAAGCATATTGCGTACACAGAGAAGCGTGTGATTTGGTATATTTAAAATTTATATAGAGAAGAAGTGCAGAAATCTGACTTTTGGTATATAATATATGCTACAGATACATTATATTATATATTATAAGTAACTTACAAGATTCATTGTTTATGTCAATATCAAACACATAAAACATACAAAAAAAATTAAAGAAATACGCCTATGTATCATAGGCGTATTTCTTGAACATCATTTGTCATAGAAAATTGAAATTTGGCTTAGTTGTTTTGAAATACGGACATTACATATAACATTATGCCTTGGAAAAATGTTGTGAGAATAGAGTGAGAGAGAATTTTAAAATGCGAGTTGAAAAATAAGTATTTTATTTTTAAAATTTTTTTCTAACCTAACTAATTTTTTTCTATGACAGACGGAGACCAAACTATTTTTTGTGGAATCATTCTAGTCTCGATCTATCTATATTCCGTTTTTCCTATATATACAGAAAGCAAAAAAATACCTCATTTTCACGTTCCATACAAGGTAGGTTTTATGGAAAATAATGCTTGTAGAAATCGTTAAAAAACACTTTAATATCAGAAAAAACTCCAATCACCAGGTAGAACACCGTATAAATCGTCCATTAAAAAACGATGTCTTTAATTATTCCAAAGCAAGAGTTTAAGAATTTTGTTAGAAAAAATATTACAAAAAGCAAATTGCGATTTTTTGGACTTTTATTTTGTTGACCTCCCTCATTTCTCAAAATTTTACATAAAAATTAAAACTTAATGTTACACGACATCTGTAATTTATAACAACTATATCATGTTTCAATTTTCTATATCAATAAGGCAACCGTTTTTAGAAACAGACGAAGTCAAAAGTTATTCCAGATGAGCGAAGTATTTTATATCGTATTATTTTAGGTACGATATACAAAAATCCCTCATAATTTTTACTTTCCGTACAAGGTAGATTTTATGGAAAATAATAGCTGACAGAGATCTGACAAAAGCTACAAAAAAATTAAAAATGGAGTTCAGTGCTATGAAAAACTCCAACAAAGGCACTATATCTTCATTCCATATTAATATATTCAATGCAGTCTATTTAAACTGCAAGTTACTCCCTACTCCACATATTTAAAATAATTTTGTTTATGAAACACGTTTATGAAATATATATATTTGAATTTAAATAATATAGCTCGAACTTTTAAAATTAATAAAAAATGTACTCAAAAAATTCATACATATCCCTGTTTTACGATTTTGTACGACTTTGTAGGTAAAAGCTTAAATTACGTCACAAATTAACTTGGAATTTTGGAACCTTTGCTTGTGTAAACACAACAACGCGCTTGGAATGAAAATAATCAATTCAGTGATAAAGTATAAATTAGATGTATGATGGAGTAACACGTCTTTGTGTACTAAAGTGTTTGAATTATTTGGCTTTCAGAGACGCGTTTAGATTTCACTAGCTTTGAACACAGTAGCTATAGGCGTATTTGTGTATCATTCTTTGATGAATATTTTCACCTGAGATATGTAAGTATAAGCTATCTCAAACTTTTCCGCTTTCGTTTAATTTTCATGAGTCTGACATTGAATTTGTCGTCACCTTTCGATTGAATGAAATATTTATAAAGTAAAATTATTCATCAAAGTATTATGAAAAGTATTTGTATATCATTATTTAATCAATATTTTCACCTGAAATATGTATGTATAAGCTATCTCAAAGTTCCCGCTTTCGTTTAATTCTCAAGAGTCTGACATTGAATTTGTCATCACCTTTCGGTGACGGGTGACAAGACCAATGTCATTACGAAGTCGCTCGATACTGTCTGAGTACAAAAACTAAGCGACCTCTAACGGATTAATATTTAATTAAATTGTTAAGTTTAATAATATTCACTTCCAATAAAGCGCCAATTATTATAGTTTTACGTTTATGTTTTAATATTTTATTGGCAATCTTGGAAAATAATAATAGCAGGGTAAAGACAAGAAAACATTGTTTGATGTACGTTCCCTACCTCTCCCAACACTACAAAATTACCGTTACGTGTCTTAAGGATTTATGAGATATCCTCAACAACAAGAAAGAGAGAATAAAATGACAATGGCCACACACAGTCACCACTCACTATAAATCACAGTTTCTTTAATTCTTACATTCTAAAACAAACTGAGTCATAATACAAAGCTATGCACGGAAAATCGCAAGAAAAGTTGATAAAATTGATCTCTTATTGGCACATCGCTCGACAAGCTAATGAAACAAGGAAAAACAAAGCAAACCACCGACAACAGGGTAACTTTCATAAAAATGTACTTTCACTGATAAAAAATAATCGCAACCCCATACATACACCTGAGTAAATTTACTATCCTCTACACTTCGACGTCACGTGAAGCGGGTTTCGCATACAACCTAACAAGTTTTGACAAATGGTAAGGCTTTTTCAAGCTAGTGAGTCAGTACTGAACTTTATAAGTCCCTTTGTGAGTCCTAATGGACTCATGTAGAGTTGGATCTATGTGACATACATTTGACACATTGGTTTTGTTTACACAGATAGTGCCGTATTTGTTATGTTAAGGATCCTAATGGTAAAAGTCTGCCCGAATACTAGATCGTTATTTCTCAAAGTTACATGCACATTAAATGAATAAAACTCAAGAGTGAATTAATTGCACTCCGTTTTCTTTTACTACAATTTAAATAATAATTTGTACTATGCTCATATATAGAGCAAACTTTTAACAGCAAATAAAAAAAAATAACTAGCAAGATAGAAAACAACTCCAAATAAAATTATGAAGTGGCCAAAATAAACTACCAAATGGATAACAAATTTGATAAGGACGAGTCGAACAAACTTAAATGTGAAATAAAATATTCCCACAAATAAGAAAAAAACTATTTGCTATCAGTAATTCTGATCTACGAACTAATAAATAAAATAAGCTTTTGAAGACATCTTCAGTATCAATATTTCTAAATAGTAAATATAGTTAAAGTTAATGGGAAAAAACCTTATATTTCTGCCTCTCTACTATAAAAGTTCCATTATAAAAGTTATGGAAATGAATTTAAAAAATTCAAAGCTAATAAATTAAATAAGCCCCCAATAAAAATACAAAATTGTTAACACTAGCCGTATAATGAACAATGTTTACTACACATACACAAAAAATTAAGGTTTTATTTTTTCGATTGCCGTAGATTACACCCATGAACACATCGAAGTATACATTGAATTCCATATCTTCGTAAATATAAAAATATAAAGTCAAAAATGCCATCGTGTAAATTAATTCTTACACCATTACAGTGCTAAAACAGTCAATCTTTTACGAAAAGGCAAACTTAAAGTTGACCTATTTAAAACGCAGACAAACATCGTTAAATTCCAATACTAATACATACCATATCATCACTCCGAATTTCAGAGACATGCCAGGTTTTCTGGTGCAACATATTGTCAATCTACCGACATACGCTAGTCAATTTTTTTTCTGAAGTAGTTTATAGTACAGTAGAAATCTTTGGTGCTTAATACAAAATAACCTTTTCCCTCAATAAAGACTTGAATAATCAGCGATATGTGACAGGGCTCTATGTAACGATGGTTACGTGTAACTTGTTATTTAAACAGTAATGGAGTCTGCGTAACAAGCCATATCTTGATATAATTGAATTCATATAGAATAATTACGTATTTCTTTGCAAACGTTATGCATGCAGTTACTTGAATTAGGTCGAAAAGAACCGATAAGACGCAAAGGTGGATCGAATGATGCGTCATGACGTACCGTCAGAATGTTTTAATTCCTATCCAAACCGCCATTACATGTTTCACATAAAAAAATTGGACTAATGTTGAGTTACTCTATACAATCATATCTTAAATGTTTTATGTGTTGCCAAACTGATAACGAAAGGGTTTCATTTTAATTATTTTAGAAATAAAATTTCCTAGCAGCAATAAAAATATTATTAGCTTGTGTAGAAAGCCAGGCTACACGGAAAAACTTTTTTTGCGTAAATTAAATCGGATTACGTAATAAGTAAAATGTCAATATTTGTATGGATTGAATCAATAAGAGTTCACAAAAATAATGACATCGATATCGCGGCAGTGCACGGTATTTTTATTTACATGTTTGTCGGTAGTGCGGTTATCAACGTTTCTTTAATTTCCGTGGACATCTTGAAACGGATTTTTGGCATAATTGTAATGTGCATTGCTTGAACTTGATTGTCCAGAAAAAATAGGTGAATTCTTATGTGATGCTGAATTTTTTTAACAAAATTTTAATAAAAGCGGAGTTTATCGTAATGCTGGTTATATGCATGGTAGCTTTAATAATAAGCATAAACACTTTCTATCGTATGGCGTTAGTTGATTAAAATGACAAGTAAAAATAAAGATTAATTACACTCTACTTACACTGAGTTTCCCTTCCTCGAAAAAACTATGGTAAGCCACAAAAAACTATTTTTTTTACATTTATGAATATATTGTTTAACTTGTGGAAAAAACAATTTATTAGCGTATTTTCCTTTTTTTTAAGGAAAAATCAAATCACGATTGATTCAGTGTATGTATATAAATATATATACATATATATATATATATATATATGTATATATATATATATATATATATATATATATATATATATGTATATATATATATATATATATATATATATATATATATAAATTTCGCGGTCGATTCAATAATCAGGAAAATATACAAAACTTTATTAACATGTGGATATTGCCAATTGTTTACAACTTACACTTTAAAGCCATTTCATTTTATGATATTTAGATATGATGACAAAAATTTATGATTTATATAGGATTCAACCGCCTATTATTTTCGGCTCACTACCACGTCAGGAATAGAATGCCTATATACCTACATTAAAGAGTTTTACCACACCTACATTACAGAATTTATTACCATACCCACATTTCAGAGTTTATTAT
Organism: Druceiella hillmani; assembly: GCA_039881145.1. Taxonomy (NCBI): domain Eukaryota; kingdom Metazoa; phylum Arthropoda; class Insecta; order Lepidoptera; family Hepialidae; genus Druceiella; species Druceiella hillmani. The sequence goes on from JAYKKI010000015.1 coordinate 1,011,377, forward strand.
TATACCCACTTTACAGAGTTCGAGACTATATTCATATCCCATAAGCCAAACCTAAAAGCTTTATTCGAAGCTATTCTCGAAAGTTTATTTAAATTAATGACAGCCGTCTAGATAGCAAACATACGCGCAAGCTCACACACAGCAACGGCCACCCGGATGCACTGGAAAAGGTTTCACAGGGGGTCGATCGGAATTAACGCTTCAAAGACAGACTACATCAATTAAGGGTTCACTTTGTACAAATACTTAGTAAATTAATGCCCCTGAATGATCTTAACAAGACTACATTAATTGTGTTTCGTGCACCATATTAATATAAATACAGACTGGCATTGCATAAATTTATAATAGATAAAGTTGACTCGACAATCGGAATAGATCGCTAGTAGCCAAAGTATACTCGACAATCAGAATGAACTACTCTTTAAATGATGATATATTAACGTTGCTTTAGAATTCATTATAGCTTTTAAGATAAGTTTTCTAAGGTAGTACGTATTTAAAACCTAAGTAAAATTATCAGATAATGAAACAAAATTTTTAATAATTAAAAAACCCGTTGAAAGATTTAAGTATAATTTTCCACTAATTTTGAGCAGATATAAATATTTTTCTAAATTAATGTAAACGAAGTTATAGACAGTTTTGGAAGATGAATGATGAAGAATTACTGGCAAAAAAAAAAACAGAAAAATGATGTGCACACTCTTATCTAATCGCTCTTAGTACGCGAAATGAGAATTTGATTATTGAGAGGGTTAGTCTTGGTAAGTAGTCATTCTGATCATAAGACGTTTAAAACTTATCAGAAAATAGTTAGTCTGAAATAAAATGGTTTTAAATAAGTAGTTCAAATATACCTACGTTAACTAAATTTAAATACGATTACAAATAATGAACTCATCATGTAACAATTGAAAGTTATTCTATTCTAAAAATAAAATTCACTTATCATTTAAAATTTATGATTAAAATTATAAACCACTATTTTTTGGATTTATAATCTTTTAGAGCAATATTTTGATGAACTAGAACTGTTGACACATTTAAAATATTTTCCTTTCCTTACAAGCATAAAAATAACATATATATATATATTTATTCTACTATCGTGAATACTTTTCAGATAACTAAAAATAACAGTTTAGGTGGTAGGTAGTGGAGATACGTAACTCTGACAAAAATGATCACTTTAAAACTTAATATTCCGTAAAAGTACCCCTATTGTAATAAACCACTAATATTTTTTAAAAATTCATTCAACTATAGTCTACCCACTAGGGTACGCGAAAAAAATTATACCCTATTTCCATATAGGGTACTCTAAAAAAATTTCATAAATTTTATTTTACAAAAAATAATTTAACTATGTAAAATTATGCCCCATTTCAGCTTTGTAACATTAATAGTCTATAAACAAAAGAGCTGTCTGCTAATGGACAGATAGACAGAGAGACGGACAATGCAAAGCTTTAGGGTTTCTATGAGTGTGACTATGGAACCCTAAGAACTGTAGCCATTTCTTAATAATCTGTAACACGCCATGAAAAATTATACTTGAAAAACTATATAGGTATATACATTGAAATGCATTGTTCAGATGGCTTGAATGATTTGAATCTACGAAATATCAACGAATTTTTCTGTTTTAAAATACTCAGGAATTTGTAAGTGTATAGACACACACACACACACACACATATATATATATATATATATATATATATATATATATATATATATATATATGTATATATACATATATATATATGTGTATATATATATATATATATATTGTTATTTATATGGATGGATCACTATTTTTTTATAATTTTTTCGCGAATCCCCTGGAAAATGTTGCCATTAGATAAGTCGTTCGAATTAAAATGATGGACAGTTTGCCTTTTTCGCTCATCCAATATATAAAAAACTCTCATTTTCAACCATCGATTAACTTATATCAGCAATTTCAATAGATATTTATCGTAAGAAAACTCTTCTTTATACATGTCGCAACACTCGCGCGACTCACCACTTTCTTTAATATTACACTCTGCTTTATACGCTTATAGCGATTAAAGGTCATACCAGCCTATCTAGATATCTCACTCGTATTCTATATACAATAAATATAGCTTTAAATAAATATAATTTTTTTTCCAATTCAATATGAACTCTCATTTTTGAAGAACAATTGACCCTTTCAAAAAGCTTTCTTGCCTGGACAAGTATTTTATAGTCGGAAACAATACATTCGTTACGCTCGAATATATCTTGAGAAATAAGGAAAATTGAAAATCGTATTAAATTATTTTGATATACTTAACATAAAACTGAAGTTACGTTCATCCTAAATTTCAAATGGAGTCTATTTATCTATCCCCTATCAAAATTTCTTTATTTAATATTCCTATATTAGTATTTTATATTTTATAGCCGATTGTTTCCATACATTTAATCAAATGTGTTATTTCCACCTTTTAAATTGTATTTGTATTCTTGTTATCCATATTGCATATAACTATCAATTGTAGGTTTATAATATAATTTAAATGTATAATATAATTTTAACGGAATTAAGTGAGCGATCCGTACTTTTACCCGGACTGGATCAATCATTAAGTAACGAGTAGTTTTGCCCGTTCGCAGAAAGCTATAATTATTGCGTGGATACTAAGAATTGCCTCGTCGCTTTGGGATTTACATATTAAATAGTTATATTCAAAGTGCAAATGACCTTTTGAGTTTACCTCGCTGATGTACATATCTTTCCATAGTCTAAGATTTATTTACAGGGTATTTTAGTTTTTTCGTGTCTTCGTCTACCGTACGACGCCTTAATTTGCAGTAAAATATAAAATTTACGTATTTTTTGGATTCTTTAACAAAAAAGTACTGTCGTTAATTTATCATTTAACGAGGTTTATTTTTGAAATATTGGCTAATTTTTTAATAAATAAAATTATATTTACATAAAGAAACATTTTGAAAGCAACAATGAATTACAGAGAATTATATCTTAAAAAAAACACCAAAATAAAAACAACACAACATTAAAAACCACTGTTCCCTATGTGTGCGCGGGTTACCCATGTTTCATCTTCATCACCCCGCCTATCACGTTATATTCCATTTCACAGCAAGTGAGAAACTGACAAAATTTTTGAAAATAAGAAAAAAAATTTTTTGAAGAATGGGCGAAAGTAAAAAACCGCATATTATGAATTTTTTTGTATCGTTGAACTCTTAGAATCGGAGCACCACATCTTCATTTCCAGCTAATGTATTCATTACCACTTTTTTAAACTGTAAAATACACCCTAAGGGTCAAATTGAAATAGATTTTATTTAAGACACATATTTGACCTCACGAGACGAAATACATGAATTTAAATTTTAGTAATAAAATTCATACTTTTAATAAGAATAAGAAAATTACTTATAAATCTCATACAGATCCTCGTTTTACGGTTTCTTAAACGAATAACTTTATACGTAAAAGCTTAAATTAAAAGATTTTACCGCTCGTCGCTTCATAAATTGACTTAACGTTTTGGAAATTTTTCACGTGTGAGCACGGTGAGATTTAAACCCACACGACATTTACAATGAAACCCAACTCAATGATAAAATATAAAATAAATTGTATGGTGTAGTAACACGCCTGTGTATACTATCGTCTTTAGTTTCTTTGGATTGTGGAAACGCGTTTAGGTTTCATAAGCTTTGTAGCACAATAGATATGGGGGGGGGGCTTTGTGAATCGTTGTGTGATGAATATTTTCAGCTGTAATGTGTAAACATCAGCTATCTCAAAGTTTTGACTTTCTTTTAACATTTAAGAGTTTAATATAGAATTTGATATAACTTTTTGTCCAAAGAAATATTTTTAACCTAAAACTTCTTTATCAAACATTATGAACAAAATGAAGGCCGTTAACATACGACATACGACATCGTCCTATATTGCAAGAGAATGAAAATTAAACGATATTCAACACGTTAATATTTATTTAAGTTGTTGGAATCAATAACATTCAGTTCCAATGTGCGATGTCCGGACGACTTTTAAAGATTAATAGAAGATTGAGGCAAGATAAGTCCGCAAATAGGGTAACCGGAGACAGAGCATATAAAACAAAACTAATAAAAAAACTGTATCATATTCCTGACCTAATACAATATCTTGACACCACTTTATTCGTGTAAACAATTCATTGGATGTCCTCAAAATAAAATAAAATGTAGAATAAAATAACAGTATCCACTCATTGTCATTGCTCACATTGAATCAAAGTTTGTTAACTTTCCTCATGCTCATAACAAACTGAGTCAATATATAAATTTACACGCAAAGAATCACAAGAAGTATTGACACAAGATCCTACAAGCCAACTCTCTTATGAAAAAAGCGAGCCAACGAAAAGAGGGTAATTTTCATGAAAATTTACTTCCGCTAAGAAAAAATTATGACAATGCTATAAATGCAGTTGGTATATTTTCTACTTTTTACTCTACTTCTACGTCACATAAAGCAGCCCTCGTATAAGACATAACTCGTTTTATATACGGCTTTTTCAAGAGAGTTCATAAGTTCCATTGTGGCTTTTAGAGGACTAGTTGTATTTGAGTTTAATATATGGGACCTAAATTTGACACCGTGGCTTTATTTGACTGAGTAGTGTTGTTTTTTTTTACTTTAAGAGTTGTAATATTAATGAATTATTAAACGAACATTACGAATATAAAGGGAAAATGAGAGAAACAAAAACGTGTAATTAGGGAAAGTTTATGTTTATTTCTGTATGACATATTGATTTAACATATGACGCTTCAGAATAAACTGAATGCTCTCATTTCTCCATTACTTTATTTTAATTGGAATTATAGCATATTTATACATTTATTCACGTAAAAACCTCAATGAAAAAAAAAGGATTACATAATAGTATTTACAAATAGATGAAACTACTTGATGTAGTATTATTTCTACTTTCTTTAAGTTCTTTACCACGACCTAGGTTTCCTTGTATTACAACATCTTCAGGTGGATTATTAGAAAGAAGATCAAGAATCTTTGCTAATAACCCACCTGAAGATGTTGTAATACAACGAAACCTAGGTCAAGATAAAGAACTTAAAGAAAGTATCAATAATACTACATTACGTAGTTTCATTTAATTGTGAATAATCAATTTCTACAAAATTAACGCCAAATATATTAAATAATAGTACTTAAGAGAATATCAAAATAAAAAAAAATAAGATTTGACAAAATTTTATAAAGAAAATCACAAAACAATCAAGATACATTACATAACGTGCCAGAAAATTGTTAAGAATGAGTTAAACAAACTTCAATGAGAAATAGAAATACATAGAAATTAGAAGAAAATATTCCCTTGAAGACAACTTTATTATAAATATTAATAAATAATTATTATTGAATTTAATGCAAAAAATGTAACCTTAAATCAGTATTATCTATAATAAGATATAATGTTTCGTAAAATAGACTTAAAAAAAGTCAAAACACATCTAAAACAACGATAAACGCTAGTAAAAAACTAGAACTGTTGACACATTTAAAATATTTTCCTTTCCTGTCAAGCATAAAAATAACATATATTTAAATATATTTATTTTACTATTGTGAATACTTTTCAGATAACTAAGAATAACGGTTTAGGTGGTAGGTAGTGGAGATACGTAACTGTGACAAAAATGATCACTTTAAAACTTAATATTCCGTAAAAGTACCCCTATTGTAATATACCCCTAATATTTTTTAAAAATTCATTCAACTATAATCTATCCATCTATTTTCATATAGGGTACTCTAAAAAAATTTTCCAAAAAATAATTTAACTATGTAAAATTATGCCCCATTTCAGCTTTGTAACATTAATAGTCTATAAACAAAAGAGCTGTGTCTACTAATGGACAGATAGACAGAGAGACGGACAATGCAAAACTTTAGGGTTTCTGAGTGTGACTATGGAACCCTAAGAACTGTAGCCATTTCATACTCGTATATAACACGCCATGAAAAATTATACTTGACGAACTATATAGGTATATACATTGAAACGCGTTGTCCAGATGGCTTGACTGATTTGAATCTACGAAATATCAACGAATTTTTATGTTTTGAAATACTCCGGCATTACGAAGTATATATATATATGTATATATATATATATATATATGTATATATATATATTGTTATTTATGTGGATGGGTCCACTATTTTTTTATAATTTTTTCGCGAATCCCCTGGAATCTGTTGCCGTTGGATAATTCGTTCAAATTGAAATGATGGACAGTTTGCCTTTTTCGCTCATCCAATATATAAAAAACTCTCATTTTCAGCCATCGATTAACTTATATCAGCAATTTCAACAGATATTTATCGTAAGAAAACTCTTCTTCATACATGTCCCAACACTCACGTGACTTACCATTTTTTTCTTTAATATTACACTCCGCTTTATACGCTTATAGCAGTGACCAGCGATTAAAAATCATACCAGCCTATCTAGACATCTCACGCGTATTCTATATACAATAAATATAGCTTTAAATAAATATAATTTTCTTTCAAATTCAATATGAACTCTCATTTTTGAAGTACAATTGACCCTTTCAAAAAGCTTTCTTGCCTAGACAAGTATTTTATAGTCGGAAACAATACATTCGGTACGCTCGAATATATCTTGAGAAATAAGGAAAATTGAAAATCGTATTAAATTATTTTGATATACTTAACGTAAGACTGAAGTTACATTCATCCTAAATTTTAAATGGAGTCTATTTATCTATCCCCTATCAAAATTTCTTTCTTTAATATTCCTATATTAGTATTTTATATTTTATAGCCGATTGTTTCCATACATTTAATCAAATGTGTTATTTCCACCATCAATTGTAGGTTTATAATATAATTTAAATGTATTATAACGGAATTAAGTGAGTGATCCGTACTTTCACCCGGACCGGATTAATCATTAAGTAACGAGTAGTTCTGCCCGTTCGCAGAAAGCTATAATTATTGCGTGGATACTAAGAATTGCCTCGTCGCTTTCTTAAGAATTGCCTCGTCGCTTTCAAAGTGCAAATGACCTTTCTTTTAAAAGGTCATTTGTACTTTGAATATAACTATCGAATACGCTGATTTACGTATTCGATAGTTATATTCAAAGTGCAAATGACCTTTTGAGTTTACCTCGCTGATGTACATATCTTTCCGTAGTCTAAGATTTATTTACAGGGTATTTTAGTTTCGTGTCTTCGTCTACCGTACGACGCCTTAATTTGCAGTAAAATATAATATTTACGTATTTTTTGGATTCTTTAACAAAAAAGTACTGTCGTTAATTTATCATTTAATGAGGTTTATTTTTGAAATATTGGCTAATTTTTTAATAAATAAAATTATATTTACATAAAGAAACATTTCGAAAGCAACAATGAATTACAGAGAATTATATCTTAAAAAAACACCAAAATAAAAACAACACAACATCAAAAACCACTGTTCCCTATGTGTGCGCGGGTTACCCATGTTTCATCTTCATCGCCCAGCCTATCACATTATATTCCATTTCACAGCAAGTGAGAAACTGACAAAATTTTTGAAAATTAGAAAAAAAAATTTTTGAAGAATGGGCGAAAGTAAAAAACCGCATATTATGAATTGTTTTGTATCGTTGAACTCTTAGAATCGGAGCACCACATCTTCATTTTCAGCTAATGTATTCATTACCACTTTTTTAAACTGTAAAATACACACTGAGGAACAAATTTAAACAGATTTTGTTTATGACATATATTTGACCTTACGAAACGAAGTACATGAATTTAAATTTAAGTAATAAAATTCATACTTTTAATAAGAATAAGAAAATTACTTATAAATCTCATACAGATCATTGTTTTACGGTTTCTTAAACGAATAACTTTATACGTAAAAGCTTAAATTAAAAGATTTTACCGCTCGTCGCTTCATAAATTGACTTAACGTTTTGGAAATTTTTCACGTGTGAGCACGGTGAGATTTAAACCCACACGACATTTACAATGAAACCCAACTCAATGATAAAATATAAAATAAATTGTATGGTGTAGTAACACGCCTGTGTATACTATCGTCTTTAGTTTCTTTGGATTGTGGAAACGCGTTTAGGTTTCATAAGCTTTGTAGCACAATAGATATGGGGGGGGGGCTTTGTGAATCGTTGTGTGATGAATATTTTCAGCTGTAATGTGTAAACATCAGCTATCTCAAAGTTTTGACTTTCTTTTAACATTTAAGAGTTTAACATGGAATTTGACATAACTTTTTGGTCCAAAGAAATATTTTTAACTCAAAACTTCTTTATCAAATTATTATGAATAAAATCGAGGCCGCTAATAACGAAATCGTCCGATATTGCCAAAGAATGAAAATTAGACGATATTTAACACGTTAATATTGATTTAAGTTGTTGGAACCAATAAAATTCAGTTCCAATGTGCGATGTCCGGACGACTTTTAAAGATTAGTAAAATATTGAGGCAAGATAAATTCGTAAATAGGGTAACCAGAGACACATCACATAAAACAAAACTAATATATCATATTTCTGAACTAATACGATATTTTGACACAAGTTTATTCGTGTAAACAGTTCATTGGATGTCCTCAAAATAAAATAAAATATCCAATAAAATAACAGTATCCACTCATTGTCATTGCTCATATTAAATCAAAGTTTGTTTACTTTCTTCATGCTCATAACAAACTGAGTCAATATATAAATTTACTCGCAAAGAATCGCAAGAAGTATTGACACAAGATCCAACAAGCCAACTCTCTTATAAAAAACCGAGTCAAGGAAAGGGTAATTTTCGTAAAAATTACTTCCGCTAAGAAAAAATTATGACAACGCCATAAATGCAGCTGGGTATATTTTCTACTTTTTACTCTTCTTCGTCACATAAAGCGGCCTTTGCGTACAATATAACTCGTTTTATGTATGGCTTTTTCAAGAGAGTTCATAAGTCCCATTGTGGAACCTAGAGGACTAGTCGTATTTGAGTTTAATCTATGGGACGTAAATTTGACACCGTGGCTTTATTGGACTGAGTAGTGTTGCTTTTTTTTACTTTAAGGGCTGTAATATTAATGAATTGTTAGACGAATATTACGTGAAAGGAATATGAGAGAAACGAAAACGTGTAATTAGGGAAACTTCATGTCGTTATATTTCTGTATGACATATTGATTTAACGTATGACGCTCCAGAATAAACTGAATGCTCTCATTTCTCCATTACTTTATTTTAATTAGAATTATAACATATTTATATACTTATTTACGTAAAAACCTCAATGAAACAAAAAGGGATTATATAATAGTATTTAAAAGTATGACAAATATTAAAGTAAAATTAAAATTTTACACAATTTTATAAAAAAATCACAAAACAGTCAAGATTTATTACCTAACGCGCCAGAAAATTGTTAAACAAACTTCGATGAGAAATAAAAATACCTGGAAATTAGAAAAAAATATTCGCTTGAAGACAACTTAATTGTGAATATTAATAATTAATTATTATTTAATTTAATGCAAAAAATGTATCCCTAAATTTATATTATCTATAACAAGATATGACATTTCGCAAAATAAACTTTAAAAAAATCAAAACACGATAAACGCTAGTTAAATTATTAGTTAATCTTTTCCTCTTAAACAACGCACTAAAATATCCGTAGAAGCCTTATTCTCGGTTTTGCGGGAACAAATTATTACGAAATATTTACCGTCAACAGTATAATCAAGAATATTTATCTAATATATCCAAAAGGATACAAACATTAAAACTTTGGTATTCTGCCCTATATTTCCTTGGAATACCGTAAGTTATGCATGTAATGAATTCCATGTTATCTCTTGATGAATTGAAAAAGTTAACGCGGAAAAGTGCAACTTGCCTCTTATAATATTATAAGCTTCATATAATATATAATATTCTTATAATATATCATATTTAGCGCTAAAACAGTCACTAGAGTGAAAACTTGGTAACATTAACTTACGAACTTTATAATATATAAATCTTTATAATAGATATAACTTTATAATAGATATTTTAGAGTATCAGGTGATACTTCGAATTTCTAACACGCCATATCTTCTGGTGCAACGTATTGTGTATCACGTGAATAGTGTTTTTGTCAATATACGCTGGTTAGGTTCATATCAGTAAAATGTCTATGCAGTAAAAATGTTAGAGTATATTATAAGATATACTGTTTTTCGAGATAAGAACTTGAAAACCGAAACTAATTAGAACTTGAACAAACAGCAAAATAAAATAGAGCTTCATGTAATATTTGATACAAATAACTTGTTACTCAAATACTAATGGAGTCTGAATAATAAACTGTATCTTGATATAATCATATAATAAGTCTATGAATTTCTATGCAAACCTTTTATGTACAGGTACCGACATGGACAATTAAAATTAATGGAAACAAAAAGCAAACAAAATATTTTACAATTAGTTTCCCATGCTGAGAAACAACTTTCATAAAACCTATTGTTTGCAACAAAAAACTAATTTTCTTAATGTTAGAAAAACCTAGTTTACCAGTATATTAATTTACCTGTTTTGAAGTGAAACTTCTTTGGACGTAATGAGAATAAAATTTCAAATTCGTTTGTTGCAATGTTTTTGTCCAAGACACCTATTGAAATTTCTGACGTAAACAGAAATCTTATCATTTTATATATGTGTATATACGCAGCGTAACTCTAACATTATTGCTAATTTTAATTGAAATGATAAGACAATAATAATCTTTTGATAAATCAAATAGGATCTTAAATGTCACCTCTGATGATTATTTCAAAGTGTTTAATCATCATCGACAAAGGAAAATATTCGTTCAGGAGAAATATTATGATTCCTATATTCCACAGGGATTTTGTATATTTTTCCGCTTTATAAATAAATATAGTAAAATTTCATAGCGTACTAATTTAATTAGATTAAAATCATTTTATTATACACAAGAAATTAGTTGATCGTGTGCAAGTCACATTTTACAGACATTCTGTTTTATGACAATTACATATACAAAAATTTATTACTTGTTTAGATTTAAACGCAGGTTTTTTTTTCAGTCACGCTAGGAAATAGACGTCTAACATACCTTCATTATAAGCCACCAAATCAATGAGCTTATTACAAATATAAACTCAAATAGCATAACTAAAACCCGAAAACTTTTATTCGATGCAATTTACAATTTCCGAAAAGCTTATTTGCCCCAAAAGCTTATTTAAAATCCATTACAACCGCCAACGTAGCCAACATATAGGCGAGCTCACTCATAGCAACTGCCTCTCGAATGCATACAAATAGGCGTCAAAGGGTATTGTACGCAACTAGCGGGTGTCAAAGGCATACTAAATCAACTTTATTGACTGGAAACGACTACCTTTTAGGTATACTTACAAGGGGTCAATTAATGCACCTCGACAAGCTCAGTAAGGATATATTAATTTCATCGGTGGCACATTGAAAATGTAAACACGAAGAGACATTGTATAAATTTGTGTTACACAAAATTGGTAGACAATTTGAATAGAAGCTCTGGGCTGTTATTTAAATGGACAGCTGTTAACATGACATGAATTCGTTATAGCTCCCTAACAGAAGCTTTCGGAAATTTCGGGAAATTATTACGCACTGGAATTGCTGATGTATCTGAAACACTTTCATTTTCTTTCATAAAGGCTACATATTAATATACGTTGAAATATTTAATTCAGGTATCTTAAATTACTTTGATATACGAAATATCAAAGTTTTCTCTTCTATTGGTATAATTTATATATATATATATATATATATGTATATGTACATATATGTGTGTGGAAATAAATTTTAGATAGAAAACCATTTTCTTTTAAAGAAAGCTTTTATTTTATTGTACTAAACATAAGAAACCCAAACAAAGCTACTTCTCAATACATGTGAAATGAGTCCAAATTCGATAGGCTTACCATTTACCTTTAAGGAGGTCCTTTATCTGCGTCCTCAGATCCCGATAACCGATCAAAACAAAAAAAAAAACTTGTAACGACAAGTCAGTGAAGCTCGAACTCATGAGCCTGCTATTCACCGTTAAGTAAATCCTTTGCCTATTTTCTGTCTCCATCATCAGATCCTGGTTTTATACTCATAATCTCGTATTGTCACCGAAAACATTTATGTATGTTATGTTCTAAATTTCTAACCCATAGGTTAATAGGTGAACTATCGGTTACAAGTGATTGTAAAAGACATTAATAAAAAAATGAAACTTAGGACATAACAAATAACAAAAAATGTCAAAACATATAAATAAGCAAAACTAAGACATGTGAATAATAGAAAACGAAGAAAATGGTTAATTATAAAGACCTTATTCGACCCTTGTATTAACGTATATTGGTTAAAACAAGGGTCGCATAAGGTCTTTATAATTAACCATCTTTATAATGACCCTTGTATTAAAATTATTATATTAGTTACTCATGAAATTATTTCATTAATGATTCCTTACCTGCTCTTAAGGATCAAAATAAAATAGACAGCGATGACAAAAAGTTATTATTTCACTTAAACGTAAAACTAAAGTATTAAAAAGAATTAAATTTCTGGAGCTAATACGATCGTCCTACACGATATCATTGCATGAAGCACTCAAACCTTAAAAAGCTAGTTAAGACTTAGAAATGTTCTATTTGCCATCACGAGTTTTTGACCCTGTCTGGCATTTACAATGAGACTCAATCGATTGGTGTTAATATTAAAATGTATGATGGGACATGATGCCTTTATGTACATTTGCTTGTTTGATTTCTTTGGCTTGTAAAAACATGTTTGAATTTTATAACTTTTGTAACTCAATGATTATATATATTATATGTGTCTTCGTAAATCGTTCTCTGAATAATATTTTGAATTAAGAATTAAAAACATGAACTATAGTAAATATACACGTTCGGGTTATCTTTTAAGAGCATAACATATGATCAAAACGTTTTGAATGAAATATTTTAGTTCCCATTGAAATGTCGCGGTAGGCAGGAAATGGTTAACGTTCGATTTTACTTATTGAATATATTTGGCTTTAATTTTGTAGAAATTCATTATTCACAATTAAATGAAACTACGTGATGTAGTATTATTTCTACCATCTTTAATTTCTTTACCACGACCTAGGTTTCGTTGTATCACAACATCTTCAGGTGGGATATTAACAAAGATCTTTGCTAATATCCCACCTGAACATGTTGTAATACAACGAAACCTAGGTCGTGGTAAAGAAATTAAAGATAGTAGAAATAATACTACATCACGTAGTTTCATTTAATTGTTCGATTTTACCTCAAAATATTATAGTCCAATTTGTTTTATTTTCGACTACTGTTCGGCCACTTATTTGTGGGACGTTTAGCGGTTTCACTATTCTACTGAGTGATCGAATAGTGGGGCCAGGTTAAATTAGCTTAATTTTTTAGAAGTTTCCTTCACTGAGTATATTCCGTACACAAAATTATTTTATAGGAAATTCATAAATAATAATCTGACAGAATGAATTAAGATTTCTAAATGAATAATTTCTTTTTAACATAACACGTTATTAATGAATGAAAAATATTTGTCGATTTGGCATATCACGCTGAAAATAAATATACTTAAAAAAGTAGAAAAGAAAATTGCAACAACACGTATTTAATAAATTTGCATTCAAGCAAATAATTAAACAATATTCTCGTAAATTAGTGCAACATTTAGAGTTCTGTTGGCAAATCATCATTAGATGATTCTGTCAAGTCAGTAAACTGTCTAAAAATACATCTAATTCCTAAATGTCTCATAGATAAATTTTCTAAAGATTTTGAACTCAGAAAATGTTAGTTGATTACAATTGTACAAGTGGATAAATACAATTGTATAGGGGATAAATTTTAGGTACATATCTTTAACATAAACCGAATTAAATTCATCACTGTGTAAAGATTACACAACGATCTTAAACCCCATCTAAACTTCTACCCCATCAGCATTTATTCAAGAATTTTACTTGCAATAAACGGCTACTAAACGTAGAATTTTTACTATGTCTTTTTTTTCATTTCATGAACAAAAAGGTGAAAAAATGGAGGGCGAATTAAACCTGGATTGAACAATATTTTCTTAATTCGCATCCTTCTTCCTCTTTTGCTATTGTCACACAATCGTTAAGAGAAGTACAAACCACACATTTGAAACCAGCAATCATTCAAACAAATCGATCAAACTATTTTAAGAAAAAGATATCAAACACACAATTCTATTAAATAAACAATTTTAAGAAAAAGATAAAAAAAAGGGTAAAACAGCGGGAAACAGAGGGAAGGTGTCCGTACAAAATTGAAGACCAAAACAGTCGCCGCGGAGATTTGTAGAAAATTTTCTAAAAAATTAAACTATTTAACAAATTATGAAGGAAGTAGCAAGACATAAATCATATAAGTAATCAATGAAAAAAAATCGACCAAGAATTGTGACCTGCAAGGCTATCCTCACTCATGCATCTATACGACTAACGACTGAATAAATTAAGACATTATTTTTTACCAACATTTGAATAAATTAAGACATTATTTTTTACCTGATGATCTGTTCTTTCCAAAGAGGTACATTAAAATTATTTTTTTTGTCAAAACTAGAGACTAGCGTGGTACTCGGCAATGAAGTAACCGCGAGATTTGCAATATCGCACATTGTACTATCACTGACTACATATTAGATTTCCTTCACTCTTTTCATTCTTTTAATAAACTGAGTCGTATTATACAGTTACAAGTGAAAAACAATCAAAGAACATTAATACACTTGCCATCTTATTGGCAATACTCTCAACAAGCGAACGAGGATTCTTGTACGTAAAACAATAAAAAATGCAGTGGGCTATGGAAAAGAGGAAAAATTTGATGAAAATTTACTTGCATTAATGAAAAATAATGACATCCAAACAACCCTACCATTATATCTTGACATTTCTATATTAACTACGTTACTTTTACATCACGTGAATCGGGTATCGCGTAGCAGCACACAGCCAATCTCGTTTTGACAAATTGTGGAGCTTTTTTAGGGCAGTGAGTTATTACTGAAAATTATATATTCGTTTTTCTTACATGAGGTTGGTTTATGTAACAAAAATCTGACAGATTCGCCCTTACTTACAGTATAAACGTTATGTTTTGTTTGGTTTGTTACGTAAAAACTTGAAATGTTTAGAATTAATTAGGTAAATACTCTAAAATTATCAGTAATTAAACAATTATCGGTGAATGAAAGGATTGAGTAATTGGATTACTGTTTGAAATGGAACTTCTCTTCATGGTAAATTGCAAACATTACATTAAAATCAATATATGTATATATATATATATATATCTATATATATATATATATATATATATATATATATATATATATATATATATATACATATTAGCATGTGTATGTATTATCATAAAAATTACAATCACTCTTATTATCCAAAAAAATTGGACATTCTTCGTCTTAAATGTATGGAAAAAAATTTTTAAAAATAAAGTTATAAATGAAAAAACTCATCAAGCATTCTAATCAAAACAGTAACTACTGTGAAATTCTGAAAAGTGTACATATTGGTCTGAACTTTATTCAAATTTATTGCACATATTTAACCGGCCGATAATTATCACTATAGAATAGTTTTATATTACGAAATATATGATTTGTGGGTGAGTGTGATACGCATATTAATTTCTGTTTATTTTTATGTCAGTAAATACTCATATCCCGTGCATGCAACATCTACATTAACCAGCATCCATCCAAATGAAATTGTAAAAAATAATATCATTCCGAAGATTACACCAAATCCCATGATCCGAACCACTATTCAATCATTTTTACCTTATTTATAAAACGTAGCAAATACACGCGCGAGATTATACTCTGCAATCTAACCCTGGGCGGTTTTCCAAGAGGCTTCAAAGGACGCTGAGCGGAACCAGTAATTCAAAGACGGACTAAGCCAACTTGATTGACTGGAAGCTTTCCCCAGTCTGCCCGCCTCATAAAGCTACTTAGAAAAGGTAAATTTATGCAACTCGACAAGCCCAGCAAGGTTAGATTAATTCAATTGGCGGTACTGTGGAATGTACACATGAAAAGATATTGCATAATTTATTATTGGTAAAGTCGGATGAATGGTTGAAATAGGAGGTTTAACTGGCTTTTCAAATCGAGTGTTTGCTTTTGACATAAAAGTTACAAAGAGCACATAAAATGTTTTTCAAAAATTGAATATTATTTTCCAATATATAGCACTGAGAAAATGAGAAAATAAATTATTTCTCCACCATCTCTACGGTTGGTACAGATGCTTTTCCATACTAGTATATGCAGAATAATAAAAAAATCTTCGAAGATTTATGTCAACAGGAACAGACCGTAGACAAAATGAATGAATAAATCTTATCCATTTGCAATTAACCCACGACATAGAAATTGAAGACTTAGGCGGTCAATTTAAGTAATAGTCTTTTTTGCAGGAAAGTTATTATTTATCAGTACTGGGTGAGTTTGAAATGAAATTTTATTAAATACTGATAAGGTTAAAAAATTTCAACAGAAATATATTGCATTTCATAAGAATGAATTACCATGCAGCAATAAAAATTGCAAAGATGGATTTTAATTGTCATCCAAAGTTTATGACTGTAGTTATAACCCGTAATAATATTACTTCAGACAATATGTTGATGCGAAAAACCGCTGATCTACATAATCTTAGAATTTTCTCATTTCGTCTTACAAATAAAAAATATAAAAACGTGCAGGCATATTGAGCCAATAGCCGTATAGCTATGTATGTAAGTGAAATAACATTTGAGTCGTTAAAAAATTCAGCAGCTCAAATTTTTTTGAGAGTGTGGTTAAGTATACGTTTAAAAATATCGAAGAATTAAAATAGCGAAGGAAGAATCAAATTTAAAAAAATATCGCATTTATAAATGTGAAAAGACGAAGGAAATATAAATGTCGGTTTCTTCTTTTACAAATATAACAGTGATATAAAATCACTTTGTTTCTTGTCAGATTTTATTTTTCACGCAATTGACAATTACCGGTAAAGAACAATTGGATAACTAATTATACCTTTTAATAGGAGATAGACCAGTTGCAATAACCTAAAGCTTAGAAAGTAAATTCAAAACCAAGTTTATCATAATTCTATAGTTTTCATACCAATATTTTGTACAAGTTATTTTATTTTTTGATGTGAAACATCTATAGGCGCAGGTATAAACCGGATCGTTGGCGTGGCGACGCTTGCCGTGATGACGGGTCGCCATGCCATACTAAGGTATATATATATAGTCTATATGTAGTAGAGTGTACAGTATGGCGACGTGTCGCCATGCACAACCGACTACGCGACCCCCTCCTCACTCAGTTCGACGCTGTTGTTTACTACGGTACACATAACCTGTGCTTTATTATTTTTGTATTAATTGTAAATAAATGTTTATTAAATAAAGTCACCATTTTCTGTAACAAATTCGTAATACTTTATTTTTTCATTATGCTATATTTAGTTCCTGTAATAATATTGTCTTTATGCATATTACTTGCACGAACACGATGTTTCACATCTGACAGGCGTCCCGTGACGGCTCATTTTTTTTTTTGGGTTTATTAGGCATTTTCATACAAAACCTGTATATTTTTAATTGGCCTTTCAAAGCAACATCAATACAGGTCTCAGGGAAAAAATCATCCTGTATATAACATCCCATTTTCGCTGCGTTTCATTGTTATAACCTATGTAACTCATTCGTTTAGTAGTTTAAGCATTACGGGGAAATATACAATAATATGCACCATTGCAATTTTTGTGTTTAAACTGCTAATTTAATATCAATTTCGATGTGGTTTAAATACATTTTTTCATCATGTCAATATGGCGGTCAGTAGGCTCTATAGGCGTCATAACCTTTAACGCTCTTAATAGTGCGATGCAATCGACAATACCTTATTTATTAAAATCATTTAAGTAGTTTGTTTCTAAGGAACCTATATAAGGAACCTATACATTGCCACAAATATAAACTACTAAAATCATAACCCTATCTTTTCGACCTTCAGATGAAAATGAGAGTATCAACCTGTCACGCCAAATACAATTATTATATTCATGTCATCTCTATTCAAAATCAAATATGCATGGCTTTATCAGAAAACAATAACTATCTTTATGGTAAAGAAAAAAAGATAATAAAAAAATAAGTCAGTGAAGCTCATACGAGTTCTCTTATTCTATTCTTCCTCTTTTCCTTTACATATCTGATTAAATGAATGAATTTTACAGTAAATCCTTAGGTTTATAAGGCTTTCACTGATTGTCACATCACAAATTGACTCAGCTCCTTGCAATATTTCTACCTTTTAATATAAGTCATTACACGCGACCGGTATTTGTAATGAGTCTCAATTAAAGGGTGAATGTTATATTTGTAATGAACTATGACGCCATTACATATTTCAGAGTGTTTGATATATTTAGCTTGTGGGAAGAGCTTGTTGAAAGTTTATTGGCAAAATCTTTATATTGGAAATCGTTGCTGGATAAGTATTTTCAACTGAATAACATAAGTAGAAACTATTTTAAATATCCGCGTTTGATTAATCTTTGAGGAAAAATCGGGGTCGCGTCCCTTTTGAGCGAAATATTGTTATTCACTTCAAAACATTACACAATTTGGCATGAATAGATTATTATACGACTGTTTAATTCATTGCTTAGTATTCTACTCGTTTCACATTCATATTAAGAAATTCATATATACGACTTCAAGCTTAATATTATTAAATAACACTGAATCCCATTTTTAGAAGTTTTACTTCTCTCAGCTTATTCTATCCACAATTTTTTCCAGTAATTTTTTATATAATAGAAGTATAAATTATCAATCATGTACTAAAAATGAAAATCATCCTTCAAGAGCCAATTATTCTCAAATTTACATTTACTTCACAGTATCTTCGTTAATGTGGTAATAATACAAAAAACCAATATCGTAAGGAAATAAAAATTATAATTTGGTTAAGTGTGTACTTCTCACCACTTTGAATTTAAAGGAATAAAAAACTTTAGTTTTTCACAATTAAATAAAACTACGTGATGTAGTATTATTTCTACTTCCTTTAAGTTCTTTACCACGACCTAGGTTTCGTTGTATTACAACATCTATTAGCAAAGATCTTTGCTAATAGCTCACCTGAAGATGTTGTAATACAACGAAACCTAGGTCGTGGTAAAGAACTTAAAGAAAGTAGAAATAATACTACATCACGTAATTTCATTTAATTGTGAATAATTAATTTCTACAAAATTAACGCCAAATATATTTAATACAGCTTTTCAAATAAATTTAACTTCAGAGTTCTTTGTGTAAAAGCGATCTTTATTAAACAACTCCATTGAGTCAATGATTTAACGTAAAATAGGTGTATTTCTAAAATGTAAGGTAAATTCCCTAAAGTTTTCGAACTCTTGAAAACTTAATAGATTAAAATAGTTTAGAGAACCCTGGTGACAAATTTTTTTATCAACCTCACGGCAACGCCTCCGGTATGAATTGGTTCATCTTCACTGCTACGAGTAATTAGAGATTCGACAACATTATATGTATTTAATTCTGAAGACACTGCATGATACTTTTCGGATATTCGTGTATCTGCTTATAATTTTATTAGATAAATCTTAGACTGAAAATAAATATTTATTAACCTATAATTAATTATAGGATAAATAGGTAAAAATGTCAACCATGTTAATAATAAACATTGACCGATAATGACTTGAAATAAATGTGAATGAAATCACATTTATTTTCATTCATTATCGATTACATTTATTTCAATTCATTATCGATCAATAATAAAAAATATATTAAAATCACATGCATGGTATATCGTAATACAAGGAATTTGGTTTTCCTATCCTTAGTGATTCAGTAGACATATTATAAACGAGGAAAAATTAGCATTTTCTTGTATACATATTTTTCGTCATCTTGAGTTGACTTGAAAAAGTCATTATCACACGGTTCTCAATCATCTCTATTACAGATCGATATTATATATATATATATATGTATATATATATATATATATATATATATATATATATATATATATATATATATATATATATATATCACTAATAAGCCTCTGGATATATGATTCAGGATAACTTCTCCATAGAGGTAGGCATTTTCCTGTTCAATTTTCTGGATCAATTAATACGTGCAAAATACTAAAATTTATCGCATAAACATTACTTTCCATACAAAGTACACCTGTACGTACCATTACAGTTACTCCAAATCTTCACAGAACACTGAAAGTAACTACCAATTCCATGAAATTTCTCTAATTGGGTCACCATATCGTTATCATGAATACTCACAACTAATTACTTACACCACAAGCTATATTTGAATAAACTAATTTACAAATATTTTATTGAAATATTCCTTTTCCATCAGGCATAAAATACGAACCTAAACTTGAACCATAAATTTAAAACTTTAAAAATGAATAAAGATTTAACGTAAAAGTTCAAATTCTATTCATACGAAAAACTTATGCGGATGTCTATTTTCCGATTCGTTAAACGAATAACATTTCACGCAAAAGCTTGAGTTAAAAGCTTTTACTGCTCGATGCATCACAAATTAGTTAAGCGACTTCTAAACTTTGCACGTATGTGCACTTAATGTTAGCAATGGAACTTAATTCAGCAATGAAATAAAATATTAAATTTATAAAGGAGTATTACACCCGTAGAGTGTTTGGCTTTTTTAGCATTTAGGTTTTGCCCTCTTTGTGGCACGATTTATGTGAGCATTTCTGAATCTTTCCTTCAATAATATTTTCAACTATGTAATGAAAGCATGACCTATAATAATAAGCTGTTAAAAACTCATATTTTATGTAACTTTTAAGAATTTGACATTAGATTGGAAATAGTTTTCCTGATCAATATTTAAGGAGTAATATTTGTTTATTTGAAACAGACATGTATCGAAAATTAAAAGGTAATAAGTGTGTCGCAGCTATTAGTAATGAAGTTGCTAATTTTTTATCACTAGAACAAAGTGACGTGGACCACGTTATTACTAAAGTGTTAAATTTTGAAAGCAATTTTAATTTATCGTCAATTTTAATTTATCGTCAATTTTAATTTTCACTTCCATTAACGATCTCTAAATAATTTTTTTTTCCTATTTATCTCTAGAAATTAATATTCGTAAGAGTACGTGATTCATGAACGCGCACAAATTTACACAAAATAATGTTTGATCGCTTCACAGCTCGAAAGCAATACATATCGAGAGCAGTGTTTCAAAAATATCACTAAACCAAAAATTGCATCAGAATCCGATTTGGAATTGTCAAGAATATAACTGCAACAATTTTCCACTATATTTCGGAATATATATATATATATATATATATATATATATATATAATTATATATATATATGTATGTATATATATATATATATATATGTATATATATTTATATATATATATATATATATATATAAATATATATACTGTTTTGTGACAAAATATGTAATATTATCTAATACCTAAAAGGAAAACTTTTTGCTTGTTATAAAATTTTAACCGATAATAAACATTATAATGCAAACATAACAAATAATGCCTGAGGACGCTATTTTTGAAACTATATGGTTATTTCACTTTTTTCTATTCACAAATCCTATTTATTTACTTCTTATCATACTGTTCTCTCGTATACTGCATAATTGTTATTTAACTAGTTAGAAATCAGTAATTTGCAATTTGTCAATAAATGTGTAATGAATAAATAACAAATAATTTTCAATTATCATTCTGGTACCTGTTGATTGTAGGATTTTAGTAATATTGTCTTTTTCTAAATTTTCAATTGTAGAGAAAGACAAGGTAACTAAAATACTACAATCAACAGCTACCAGGCACTTACTTTTCTTCATTCAATAGTCCCCTGTCCATTTTATCTCCTTTAAATATTATATCTTTTTATTCTTCATATTCGTTTCTAATATTTTATTTGTTAAAGACCAAATCTAGTTCACTAGTTTGTTAGTTACGTTAAAAACTGCGATATGAAAATTCATTACATTTAAACATTTTCAAAAATTAAATACTCGGGGAATGAATAATCTTCACCTCTATTTACATTACATTACATATAGCAGTCGTTTTATTATCGTATACTATCGCAAATATAACGACGTTTTATTTACAGCAAGTCAAAGATTTGGGAATTGATAAAACTTTTTTGTAATTACATCAATCTTGTTTTTACGTAATATATATTCTTCCCGCATCATCTTTGTCATATTTAAATTTTCTATATCAAATTGGAATCACCGAAAAAATATCAATGAGAGATAACTAGAAAGAAACACTAAGGCGATTGCATAAATGTTTAATTTCTTTTTTTTATTTTAGATGCAGAACACTAAATATTATTTTATAATTGACTCGGACATTTGCAGATCTATGAAGTATCCGTTACTTTTACAAAATACTCTAATCAGGCCACCATATCTTCATTTGTGACTATTACATATACTACTATGTATTTATATCTCAAGGTAAACCCTAATTCCCTAACCTGAATGGATTTAATTAATGAGACCCATTTCATCTCACAAGGTGAAAAATACGTACACTATACAATTATCTTTCTCCTAAGTTTAAGTTCCACATACTTGTAAAACTCATACGAATCCCTGTTTTATGGTCGTATGGAATCTTTTTTATTTTACTTTTTGTTCATTTCAAAATGGGAAAAATGGAAAAACGTAGACATGGAGTAAATTAAAAAAAAAACAATATTAAGTTCATTCGTGACCTCTTCCCTCTTGTACCACCGTCGCATAAACATTATTTAAGGTCGCGATATCCTGGATATTTAAAAATTTATTAAAAGTTATTAAATATAATGAAAATATTTTATTCGTGCGAGTCCTAAACGCTTCACTTTCATTTTAGTAAATACCCATATACAACATCTACATTACAGATCACTTTGTCTAGCATCCATACACAAAAATGTAATAAAAATAGGATTATTCCAAAAATAAACTCACGTCTCATGATTAAATTTCTATTCAACATTTTTTCCCGGAAGCTCATTTAAATTGTACAAAACGTAGCAAACATACTTGCGAGCTCACACACTGCAATCTGATCGTTGAACGCTTTCGAAAAGGTTTTAAAGGATGCTGGATGCAATTAGCGGTTCAAGAGCGGACTAAGCAAACTTGACTGAAAGGAAACCCCCGATCCACCCAACTTATAAAGTTGTTTAGAAGGGGTAAATTTATGCACTACAGCAAGTCCAGTAAGGCTTGATGAATTTAATTGGGGGTACTGTGGAAATATGTACACGAATTGCTGTTGAAATTGGACTTGGATTGATGATCGAAGTAAAAGGTTTAGATTGTTATTCAAGCGAAGAGATGTTAACACGGACTACGGAACCGCGTTTGTTTTTAAATAGTTTTTATTTTCGGTAAATAGTTGATTAAAATTTTGCGACTAATTTTTCAGCAACTACCACTTATACGATTCTCATAAAATTATGCACGAGAATTTAATCCACATGACGGTACAAAATCAAAATAATCTTAATCTTTGATTCTCAAATTCTTATGCTGCAGGTGTACTGCCTACTTAAATCATGAGACTTGAGGATCCGCTGGGTTCAAATTAGTATTGTGTATCTCAAGCAGAGAATTTGTCTTCAAAATCTGAGAACTATATCCTCAGTCCTGATACCACAATTGTATGGCCTACCTAAATCTTTAGACTTGAAGATCTGCTGATTTCAAATTGGAAAAGTAAGCCAGGAGAACGCTTATCAATGACCTCTGAAGTCTAATTCAGATTTGGATTGTTTTAATCCATGCAATTCAAGATCTCTTTTGCATAGTGGCGAGGACTGTGTGGTATCACTATGGCTGAAAATGATATGTCGCTAGCGATACGCTACTGAAGTTAATGTTTGAAGCGTCCTAATAACTGTGTGATATTAGATTGACTAAAAATGACTTTTCGACATCGCGTTTTCTTTGAGTCAAATATAATTACTTCAAAATTTCATTCATTTTTTTAAGTAAGCATTGTTGGTTATTGTGTAATTTTTATTCTGTCAAGTATTGTTTAATTCATCTTACATACAATTCATATTAAGTAACTCATGTAAAAGACGATAAACATCACGTTAAATTGAACACTATTTTTAGTTGCTTCACTTCTCTCAGCGTATTCTATGCATCCCTTTTTTCTATCATTTTTATTTTACAGAAGATTGACTAAACGATAATTAATCAAGCCATATTAAAATTTTGGAATATTTTTTTTGTGTTTTGTTATTAAATAATGAAAAGCGTTGGGAAAATCATCATCCAATAATCAATTAAACCCAATTTTACATTTATTTCATTGTATCCTCTTTTAATCTATATGCATGACAATTATATCAAAACCTGTACTTTAATAAGTAAAAATCAGCACATTATCAAATATATATTTTTTTCATCAGTTCAATTTGAAAGAAACAAAAGCTCTTATATTGTAAACCAAGGAAATGTTAAATTTCTATACGTAAGTATGCTATTTATTAAACTATTCTTTCAAGAAAATGATCTAACTCATAATGCGTCAACTTCCTCAGTTCATTACTAAAATAAGTTTCCTATAGTTATCTAATTCATGAAGCTATCTAATTCATTTAATAACATGGTTAAATACATCTTGGCGACAAATTGTCAATATAATTGTCCGAACGTCTCTAGCATAGGCCGGTTCGTCTCTATTTATATATTGGGCAACATTTTATGCAATTAAATTTTGCAGGTACACTGTATGATACTATTTTATATATCCCTGTATCTGTTTATAATTTTATTAGGTAAATTTTAGAATGTTATGATATATTTTTACTTTGTACTTTATTACTGGATAAATATATCAAAATGTCACCCATGCATATAACAATTTATTCATCCATGAATACAGCACTAACATGTCATGAAACCAAATAAATGTAACCAAATCGAATCTTGTACCTTTAAAAATAAATTCAAATAAACTATATGGCACATGGTAAGGCAAAGAATTAATTTCTATCTCCGAGCATTAGTAGTATATTTTATATGTTAATTTGAAATCATCTTTGCAAAGTTTACTTCAATTCTTTCTAAGAGGAATAAAAATGGAGGGTGAGTAATTACATATACTAGTTATTATTAATTCTCTCTAAAATGTGGTATGTATTACGGTATAATTTTTTTACCAATTCTTTTTTCTGAACACTCACTACCGTTTATTTAAAATACAAGCTATATTCGAATAAACTAATCAAAAAGAATTCGATGAGATACCTTCTACACTGCAAAGTGAGAAACGCAAATTTGAACTGGAATCATAAAATTAAACTTTTAAAATGAATAAAAATCTTATGCAAAGCTTCAAATTCCACTTATATGTAAAACTTATACGGATACCTATTTACGATTTCATAAACGAATAACTTTGCACGCAAAGCTTAAGTTAAAAGCTTTTACTGCTCCTCGTATCACAAATTGACTTAGCGTCTTGTAAACTTTACCCACGTGAGCACAACGAAGTTTGAAGGCACTCGACGTATGGAATGAGACTCAATTCAGTGATGAAATATAACATTAAATGTATGATGGAGCTTTACACCCGTATATACTTTAGAATGTTTGATTTCGTCGTCTTATACGGGCGCGTTTAGTTTTCACTAGTTTTGTGCGCAATTTCCTGGGCATTTTTGTGAATCATAATTTGAGGAATATTTTCAACTAAGTTATGTGAGTATAAGCTACATACCCCAAAGGTTCATATTTTGTTTAAATTCCGCTCAATATTAAATGTGAGGTTGCCTTCCATTCTATTGTTTATGGAGTAATTTTTTTTAAATTTTAAATAGACTTGAATATAACTTAAGGCTTCATAAGTGCATAAAAGCCATTTGTAATGAAGTCACCTGATAATTCTTTTGTGACAAAAATTAAATTTGAGAATTTTCGCTTCCATACGTGATCTCCAAACAGATATTTAATTTTAAATTTTGTTTTAGAGAGAGCAAGCGATTCACATGCGGGTATCAGTTCAGACAAAGCAATGTTTGATTGCTTCACGCCTCGAGTGAAATACATATCGAAAACGGTGTCTCAATAAAATCACTAAACAAAATTTATTGAGAATCCAATCTCAAGTTATCAAATGACAGAACAACAATTTTCCAATATATTCAGGAAAATTATATACTCTTCACTGTCGTAAATATTAATATTTTTTAGTATATTTATTGTATTTTTCTTCGAGTAAAACTATTGATAAAATTCGCCAATATTCGAAATATTTCACTCATCTTAAATTTTGAATAGGAAAACTTTTCGCTTAACATATAATTTTAAAATAAATTTTGAAAAGTTTAATGTAAATTTGCAGCAACCTTAAGAAACCTTCACTAAGTATACTATTTTTTTTAATAATTATTCCAATTTCTCCTATTCGCAAGTCTCATTTATTCAATTTTTTCATACTGCTCGTTTGGATTCAAAGCAAACATACAAATGTTTTCTTATCAATTGATAAATAAATAACAATCAATTGCCATTAAATTTGATGAAAAACTACTTTAATGAAAATTCCATAATCACCTACATTCCATAATAAGCTACAGGTGATTTCATTTACTCTTTTATTTTCATTCAATTCAGTTTATTTTACGTCCTTTAAATGTATAACATTTTATTATTCCTCTTCGTTTCTAATAAACTATTTGTTAAATAAAAATGAAAAACTCGAAGTCAATAATGTACATCTTCGATTACAGTACACAACATAACTATCTCGTTGCAAATTTATTCGAGTGCAAGTATAATATATATATATATATATATGTATATATATATATATATATATATATATAGAGAGAGAGAGAGAGAGATAAGTGTAAAATCAAGGAAAACATCAGGAAAAATACATTAAAAACGATCATATTATATATTTTTGAACTCGCATTATGATGATTTCTCTTAATCCTCAACTTTGCTTTTTTTACATCTACTTATGCCAAAATTCAATTTTTGCAAGATCTCGGAAAAAAATGCGAATGACAAACAGGCAAACAAGTTCCAAAACGATCTTTTAGTGTTTCATTTTTAACATTCCGTAGCCAAATGGCAAAAATGGAACCCTTATATTTCGTCCCCTTCATCTTTCTGTCCATCTGTCTGTTTGTATATCACGGACATTTTACTCTGAGACTATTGGCCATAGATGAAATTTGGATGGTAGGGGTCATCTGTGAACCGCTGTATAATGTATGAATAATAAAAAATATATATATAAGGATTGACACTCCATATGTGCAAAAAAAAATCCAGCGCACATATTGTTAAATTAGTCTCAAATATTAATTAGTCTCAATACTTTTTTATTTAAGTCAAGTCAATAGCCTATCTTTTCAACTAATGTGTGCGTAATTCTGAAAGAAACTAAGTTAGAAGAACTTAAGATAATAATTGGTTTGAATAAGATATATTGTGTAGTTTTTGATATATGGGATATATTTGACCGTATCAATAACTTTGTTTTTCACAGTGTCTTTGAGAAACACAAACTTCTAAGTATAATGTTTTTTGATGCTGCGTAACCCTTCGTGCCGAGTTCGAATAATAATGCGCCGAAACTGTTATTATTTTGTAGTAAGTATGGAGAACTAAATATTATCTTGTAAAAATTCCTTTCCACGTGAGATACTTCCACCTTTATAATGTTTTCCTAAAAAGATAATGATACGCTTTTTATTACTTTATGAACAATGAACACTTTAATAATTTCTTCATTTAATAATTTACAGATCTCAAAAAATTAACTGTTATTGCCATAAAAATACTCTAATCAAAACACCACTTGAATGTATTTTTACTACCCTCTACTTACACCACATTTTGTACCACAATTGTTAAATTATTTAAATAAATAATTTAAAAAGATTTTGTTTACCAGAGACTTCTAGAACTTAAAATCCACTTACTTGCATAACTGACATGGATCTCATAAACCTTGTACATAAACTTGTTTTACAGTTCCCTTAAAGAATAACTTTCTACCCAAAAGCTAAAATCGAAAGCTTTTACCTCTCCTTACAGCACAAATTGACCTAGGATCTTGTAAACTTTACACATGCAAACATAACTATATTTGAACGTGTTCGGCACTCTCAATGAGACTCAATTTGGGGATAAAGTATAAAATTAAAGTGACTTATATATTAGGCCCCTTTATATTTCTTTGGCTTGTAAAGCGCATTTAGTTTCCATCAGTTTTTTAGCCCAATGGTTATGGAAGTCCTTATGAAACATTCTTTAACGAATATTTCAGCTCAGTTTCCTAAGCACACTTATCTTAAAATTTCATATTTCGTTTCAATCTTAATATGTGTACGCTTGACTTAAGCTTCGCTTAGTTCACAAATATATTTTTGAAGCAATATTCCTATGTTTAAAGTAGACATAGATCGATACTTTGAAAATTATGAATAGTACCAAGCCTTTAGCAGGGAAATAACCTGTTAATTGTCTAACCACAAATAAAAGGTCTTCTGCTACATCTGTACTTTATTTGTCAAGAATTTTTACATATATTAAATTATCACAAAACATAAAATTATTGTTCATTTTATTTTGAAAAAGTGGGAAAAGGTAAATGTACATGATTCTGTAAAAGCTTGTTCTGGTGATTCTTGCTCCCTTCCCCCTTGTGTCATCACCACACGACAATCATTTTTAAACGACACTTCTTAGATGGCTTCAAAATAACCTAAAATATAAAAGAATGCAACAAATAATCATTGTTGACGGTAAATTTATTTTGTTTACTCTTTTCTAAAAGACCGAGTTATAATATAAAGTTATGCGTGAAAAATAATCAAAAAATATCAGTAAACTTGATATTTTATTGACTGTACTCTCAACAAGTGAAATCCTCTCCGAATAAAATAAGGAAAAACGTAATGGACTGATGTAAACAGAATGAATGTCATGAAAATCTTCTTTCGTTAATGGAAAATAATGGCAACCAAGCATCCCCATCATTGCACCTGGACATTTCTATACCATGTATGTTACTTTTACTTCACTTAAATTGAATACTACGTTGTAGCACACAGCCTACCTCGTTTTGATAAATTGTAAGATTTTCCAAACAGCAAGTTATTAGTAAAACAATGAAATTTTATGCATTCTGTCTCTTTAAGTGTATGGCGAAAATTTAAATAGAAAAGGGATAAGCAAAAAACTCAACAAAAATAATCGCATTCCAATCGATTCAGTAGTTTCCGAAAAGTATATTTATATATATATATATATATATATATATATATATATATATATATATATATATATATATATATATATATATATATATATATATATATATATATATTTATTTACCGCGAATGTGGTACTGGCCGAGTATTGTGAACTTACAAGAGTAAATTAGGAAAATTATAAATCTTAACGAAAGTTTATAATTTATGTCTACTGATTTCTCATCTACTTGCAATATCCTCGACAATAAATAAAACGTAAAAAATGAACATTATTTCAATAATAAACCGACATCAGTGCGTAGCAAACACATGCGCGAGCTCACATACTGCAATCTAGTCTGTGGACACTTTCAAAGAGGCTTTAAAGGACGCTGGGCGGAACTAGCGGTTCAAAGGCGGACTAAACCAACTTGATTGACTGGAAGGTTTCCCGATTCACCCACCTTATCAAGCTACTTAGAAGGGGTAAATTTATGCGTCATAACAAACCTTTGATTAATTCTATGGCGGCGCTGTGAAAATGTGTGCACGAATAGACATTGAATAAGTTTATTACTAACAAAGTTGGATCGGTGATTTTGATAGAAGATTAGGGTTGTTATTGTAAGTTTATTTTTGGTATGAACACAAAGCGCATATTTAAAACTTTTAAAAGAATTGAATATTTTAATCGACTATTATTTTAAACAATACGATGGTACTAATCTTATCTATTTGCAGTTAATATACAAAGCTGCAATGTCAGTATTAAGTGTTTAGTTTTTAGTAATGGAACAATTTTTACTTATCAGAAACATGTGAGTTTGAAATGAAATTTGAATAATTTTATATAAAATTACATATGATTGGAATAAATTTATCTCAACCAAAGTATATTAAATTCGATAAGAATGCACTTTTACGTAGCAATTAAATTTTGTTTCCTTTCTGAACATAAATTTAAGTTTGGATTCAAAATTTATTACAGACCTAGGATAATAATATTTCATATGTACATTCATCAATAGTCACTCATATCTTTAACTTAGAATTGGAAAAGTATTTATAAAAGCTAGTCACATTGCGCCATCAGATCTATTATTTATGGACATATGTTGAAATATTCAGACGATTCAAATGATTTTTAGAGTATTTCTAAGCATATGCACATAAATATTAGTAAAAGAAATAATGTCTTAAAAAAAATAAGGCAAAAATTGAACGTAATTTCCAGTTTTTTTATAAATATCATAGTGGTAAAATATAAATTTGTTTTCTATAAAAAAATGTTTTATATATATATATAGATATATATATATATATAATTAGCAATTACCAATAAGGAACAATTGCTTGGCAAATTATATCCCTTAACAGGAAAAATCTGACTACGACAGTATAGAAGTATAAGAAAGAAATTTTACCACTTATCATAATTCTATAATTTTTACTGTATATTTCATGTGGGTATTTTTAATTTGCGTTTTTTTCCTTGACCAACTAACTTCTATAGGAATTCAGATAAATTATTTTATTTAAATTTTTGCTGTTATTGAACATTTTTATATAAAACACACACACACACACACACACACAAGCGATACATTTTCATTTCGTACCCATCGTGATTAGTTTTAATCAATCAGGCTGTTAAGACAAATCAAATTGTGTTATCATAATCTTCGCATTCAAGAATTTAATTTGGTAATAATTTCGAAATAGGAATTTTGATATCATATATTTTATATCACCTTTGGGTCATAACACTAAAGGTTTTGACCGAAATTAATAACTCATTTAAACGTAAATGTAAAGAATTTTAAAAAAGTAGCTCATACGAAGATCCTTTACACACAGCTCCTCAGATGAATGGCTTGCGCCGTAAAAGCTCAATTTTTTTAAGCTTTTCCTGCTCGTCATTTTATAAATTGATTTATCTTTTTGTAAACTTTTTATTTGTGAAGACGAGTCTTCACAAATACGCGTCCGGTGTTCACAATGAGTCTCATTTAAACGGTAAAGTATATTGAATTTATGATGGAATGTGATGCTCTCACAAACTTAAGCATGTTTAATTTATTTGGCTTATGGGAACATCTCGACTTAAAAGTTTTGTAACAAAATCATTATGTTATAAAACGTTGCTTGATTAATATTTTTAACTGAGCCACATATTAAGTCGTTGCCGTGACGTGTTTAGTTGATCACGAGGGATACGGCCTTTGACTGCGCGGCGCACCGCTGGGACCCGGGTTGGATTCCCCGCCGCTCCTCGAGCGGGGCTGTCGAACCCGGAGTGTTCTAGTTGACTGTGGGAGATTTCTTTCTTAGTAATAAGTCTGCCAAATGTATCAATTAGATACGTATTTTAAATACGTAAATCAATTATTAGAAACTATTTTAGGTATATATGTTTAGTTTCCCTTTAAAAAGTTTAAGCACAATATTAGGTTGGCTAGTAAGTTTTTAGCCACGATTTAGCAACTTTTTAGTAGCAAGATTGTGACCATAAACTTACTAGTCTTAAAGTTTTACTGTGGATTATATTTTATATATTATATATTTTGTAGATTATATTGTAGATTATATTAATTGTATGAAAGATAATGGGTTTAAATCGATATCAAAGACGGATTTATTTTACGAATTTTGTCTGGGTCACGATGAAAAGACTGCCACCAATAATACATGTCATGCAATGAGCGAGACCCCGATGTGTTACGCGATGGCAAAGATTTGGTTTAGAAAGTTCAGGAATGAGGACTACGATCTTGAGGACGAACTTCTTACCGGACGTCCTGTTGAATTGGATATTCAACTATTACGACGCCTAATTGAGCAGGATCCTCGACAGATGACTCGTAGCTACACTGCAGTCATAGTCCCATAGAAATAAATTTGGGCGAATTGGAAATACTTCCAAAATATGGTGTTTGGATACCCCACGAGTTGTCATCATATCACCTTCAGTACAGAGTTGGCACATTTCAAGGTTTATTGATGTTGAAACGTAACTTCGACCAGCTGAATCAGTTAGTAACTGATGATAAGAAGTGGATTACATACGTTAACCATACACATAATGATCAATGGCTGGATGTCGGATAAACGGGATTTTCAGTATCCAAACCTGAAATAAGTGCCAAAAAGGTGATGCCCAGCTGCTAGTGAAATGTAGGGTATAATTCATTGGGAGTTGCTTCTAGAGGGATCTACAATTAATGCAGATATTTACTATGAACAATTGGACCGATTAGCTAACAAATTGTGTACTCAACAAAATCGAGTTTATTTTCTACATGATAATGCTAGACCACATATTGCAAAACGTATTCGTGATAAATAGAGGAGCTCTTCTGAATTCTGCTCACTCATCCGTTATATTCATCGGACTTTGCGCCCTCTGATTACCATTTATTCAGGGATCTAAGTAACTATTTACGTGAAAACAAATTCGACGTTAAAGAAGATCTCCAGAACGACCTTGAACAGTTTTTTGGATCATAGTCACCGAAATTTTACAAGTCAGTCATATTGTTACTTCCAACTAGGGCGACAAGTAGTAGATAATAATGGTGCATACTTAAATTAATTGTAACATAAGAATTTTTTCTCGGGGTTAAACCCTTATTAGCCAGCCCTATATTATTATTTACTTCAAAATGATATTCACTTTTTTTTATTTCAGTTCACTTCAAAAACAATTAATATTCAGTTACTTATAAATAAACGCAAGCTTAGTATCATCACCTGAAAATAATTTATATAATTGATAAAGAATAACTTTGCTATGCAAAATTAAAATTTCCTAAATATTTTTTTATTTGGTTTTAAAGAATGAAAAACATTCATGAAGTCATCGTTCCATAGTCAGTTATTCTCAAGTTTATATTTTTAATCATTTGCAGAATAGTTATATTGAAAACCATATTTTAAAAAAGGAAAAATAAGCTAATACTTTCAGTTGAAAGATATAAAAGAACCCTTTTGCACATCAAAAAACCTTTAATGTTTTGTATGTAATCGTTGTCTTTATTAAACCATTCCATCTACTATATCATCTGATGAATATAAATTCTTTAGTATTTTGAAATTCATAACACTTTAATTGATTAAAATAGCTGGGATCCTCTTGGCATACGCCTAAACCAGTTTCTTAAAGGTATTATGTAGTGTGCTTGTGATACTTAATGTATCTCTATCTATAGATACACAAAAGTATCCGTGGTTTTTATTTTCTTTAGACACACTCAATGATTCTTTTTTATATATTCTTGTATCTGTTTATAATTTTATTAGATAAACCTTAGACTGTGATGACATATTCTTTACTCAATAATTAATTACTGTATAAATAAACGCAAATCTCATTCTTGCATATAATTTACTAAATCAAAGCTTGTTCCTTTTAAACAAACATTCATTCAAAGGCACTCCCTAATACGAGATATTAATTTTATTTTCCTGTATTTAGAAGTTTAGTTAATATATTTATTTGAAAAAGATGTCATCGTAGAGTTTTCTTTTTTTCAATAGTTTCTGTGATAAACATAGATGTGGCAGACATATTGGTTACTAATGATCCTCTCTATACTATGGTTTATATTAGAATATATTTTGCTTTAGGGGAATTTTTCTATAGAAGTATGGTCAGACCCTTTCCATTTACTATATCCCATAGTCTTCGAGAGAAATTGCTACGTGATGGATATATACACCTAGATGATTCCTCAATTTTTTTTTTCATTTTACATATGGAATATTAAAATTTTTGCCATAAAAATTATTTCTATTACCATTAAAAATACTTCAAATTTTTACAGATGACTAAAAATAACTGTTTATACCGTGAAAAAATATTCTAATCAGGACACTATATTTTGAGCATTCACTACCATCTGTATAAATCACAAGATATATTGGAATAAACTAATTTAAAAAGAGTTCATAAAATATATTCTACCTCACGAGATGAAAAAGGCGAATCTAAACTTGAATCATAAAATTAAAACTTTTAAAATGAATAAAAATTTTACGCAGTGCTTCAAACTCCACTTATATGTAAAACTTATACGGATCCCTATCTTACGGGTTCTTAAACGAATAACGTTGAACGCAAAAGCTTAAGTTAAAAGCTTTTACTGCTTGTTGCGTCACAAATTGACTTAGAGTTTTATAAACTTTGCACATGTGAGCAGATTCAATTCGATGATGAAATATAACGTTAAATATGTAATGGAGCATTTGCACCCGTATTTATAATATATATTTCACCAGCCCACAGAAAATGTGGCACAAACCGCAATTTCTGTGGGTACATTTGTGAATCGTTCTTTGATGAATATTTTCAACTAAGTTACGTAAGCATGAGCTACATCAAAGGTTCATATTTCGTTTAACTTTTAAACGTTTGATATTGTACTTGAGTTCGCTTTCGATCCATATTTTTGGAGTAAGACCTTTTTATTTAAGTTAGACTTAAACCGAATATCAAAGCGTCATAGGTGTGTCAATACAATTTGTAATTGCAACTCACCTGATAAATGTTTATCACAAAAACTAAGCAACGTCGACAGCTTTAATTCCAAAGTCATCCATTTTAATAATTTTTTTTATTTTCGTTTTGTCTTATGAATTTCATCTTAGTGAGAATGAGCGATTCACAGACGCAGGTAAATTCAGACAAAGCATTGTTTGATTGCTTTACGCTTCCCTTCCTCTAAAAAGACAAATCTTTTCGAGATCATTTTTGCGTTTTTTTAATATTTTTGGTATAATCTTCATATCACGGCTGTTCGAAGGGGAACAATCAGTAGGAGAAAAGGTTACTCCAATATTTGTATTTATTCTTTTTTTTGTAATGCATTATAACATATCGCTTCCCACTGACTTTTTATATAAAAATTATATTTCGAATCAATGTTAAAGGGTTACAATTTCAATTAGAAAATATCAAAGCTGTAATGGGGTATTCAACTTCAAATCTTCCCACTTGAATAGAATTCTGGCACTTTGATTTTATATACACACACACTATCTGAGATAAAAGAGTTTTTCGTCATGTTTTCAGCAAAATATTTTTACTACCTTCAAAATAATCCATTTCTTAACCTATTCTACTTGGCTGCTTAGAAGTATTTTATAAACATGTAAATAAAGATCTCTTAAATGAAAAACCGCCTAAATGCAAGTCGTAACACGTATAAGGGGGTAGGTAGTTGTCCATATCTCTCAGAATCCTTAATGGTTAAGAAAATACAGTGTGTGGGAGAAATACGTGCTTTACGTCACTTTAAAGCGTAATATTTTCCAACGGATGTTTAAAAATTACGAATGGTATATGAAACGTCAATTTCGTTTAAATTACGAATCGTAAATGAAACGTCAATTTCGTGAAACGTCTATTTGGAATGGTAAATAAAACACCTACTTTATTTATACCACTCAACAAGATTTGCGAAAAAAAATTTCCCCGCCACTATATTTAAAAGTATGTTATATTTCCCATACTTTGTTACATATTAATTCAGATCTCTATACGAAACATCTAATTTTAACGTTTCATGCATGCGTCTAAAATTGCAAAATCGGTCAAATGCGAGTCCGGCTTGCGTATCGAGGGCACCTTACCTAGTTTGAAGTGAAATTACTTTATTTAGCATGTGTTATAATTAATTTCTAGATAATACCACAAAGTCGTAAAACGCTCTGGAACATATTAAATGAAGGCTTTATAAATACGCACAGGACCGAGGTGAACCGAGATTCACTCACTACACGACAACGCTCGGCCGCACGTTGCTTCAATTTCTCGCTGTCGACTGGAGAAATTTGGCTGGAATTCGTTACCTCACCCAACTTATTCACCAGACTTAGCATCCTCCAAGGCCTCAGAAACTTTCTAAGCCAAAAGAAGTTTCACGATTTTAGAGATATTGATTAGAAACTTGACATTTTTTTTTAACTTTCAACCTTTAGAGACTGGATATCATTGGACCAAAGTTTTAGTCCAAAGTTATCCAGTCATTGCCCTCAACACATCGATCACAATTTACTTATCGACATGGCGACTACATTATAGAATAAAAATTTTAAATGAGTTAATAAACAAATACATTTTTCTATATATTTCATTACTTTTTTGCCAACAAAATTGATGGAAGTTTTAAAGACTCAATAGTGTAACGAATTATTTTCCTGTTTCATGTTAAATAGTGATATATATGCGTTTACATAGATACACATATATGAGTGTATATATATATATATATATATATATGTGTGTGTGGGTGTGTGTAAATGTAGTCCGGTGCACTTCATTAAAAACTTTAGAAATTTTCTATGCCCGCGACTCTGTGGTTGAATAGACGAAATGTCAATTATTGTTTTGTTAACGTTTAATACGCAAAGTCGAATAATTTATATGAAAACCAATAAAAGATGTAAAAGGATTTGGGAAATAATAAATATTGTTTCTCTTTTCAAGTGATGTTTTTATTTAAGTTTTATAGAACAATCTAATTTGCGATTTACAAAAACCTCCACTCTTTTCACAGCAACAAAATATCGTTTTATTTCGCCATTCGCGATATTATATGAGGTGATTATAATAAACACATTATATGTATATATATATATATATATATATATATATATATATATATATATATATATATATATTGTCAATGATAAATTAGGCAATATTCACCTAATGAGAAAATAATATTAACAATATTAATACTTGCACATTATTTAGTTTAAATGCTATCAAATATTTATAGGGTCTATTCCAAATCCTGGAATTGCGAGTTCTACCCATAATTAATGTTCATTTTTTTTCTATTTTCTAGAATCTAGGATTTGTTATATCTAAAACTAGGGAACATATTTAAAAAAAATTAAGCCTTCAGATTCTTTAATGCATTAGGTACTTTCACCATTCAAAATGTAAACATCTAAACAGGATGTATATATGTTAGTCTAGAACATTTTCAATACGTTGTCTATTCTAATATAGAAAAATAACAATCGACAAATACTCTTTTAATTCACCATAAAACAATTTAAAAAAAATAATCCGATTCTGGTTTAATTTTTTATCATTATTTATATAAAATCGAAAAATGTGAGGTAAGGATGAGGTGCAAGGCAGTGGCAGAAGGGAGAACATGGGGAGAGAAACGACAACAAAGTACACCACATATGCTTTGGTGTGACGACATTAAGGAAAAATTTGGAGTATAATAACAGCAACTGCCCAAGACCGAGAAAGATGCCATAAACTTAAGAAAGGTGTATAACCTTAGAAAATTTTTAAAGAAGAAGATGTAAATATAAATACGTGCTTACTTATGTTCACGTCTTTATACTTGATGGAATAAATACTTTAATATAGAAAATAAAAGTAAATTCTATTTCGAGATAAAACCCGATATTTATCTCGATATAAAAGCTCGATATAATGACATAAAAGCAAAATTTCGTGAAGATAGTTGAATCTTTGGAGCGTAAACGAGAAGCTAAACTATAAAAAAGTCACATCTGCATTTATAATATAAATATTTAATAATTTATAAAAATATAATAAATCAACAATGGGTTAAACAAATTACTCCATATCAGATATTCCGATTTTATTAAAAAAACACAAAATTACATTCACTTTAAACGCACAAACATTTTTAATAAAAAAACAAGCATTACAGCAGAAATTTAAAAATTCGATACGCCCATTCTATTTTCAACCAGCGAACATTAAAACCAATGAAGCTTTAAGCTCCAATTTGGAAAGCTTAGTTCAGCAAATTACAACATTAGCGCTTATGAAAATACATATTTATTTTCGTATATGTGCGAGTATGTGGTCATTTAACCGTGAGTACTAATTGGATTATGAAAAACTTTCTATTCGAATCCGTTTCATTAAAACTTGTTCGGTAGGCTTTCACGATATTAAATCTATATGGAAAATATCTAATAATATACAAAAACTTTTCGTTTTGTACGTAAAATAAAGTTTCTATACTCAAAATATAATTAGACTCTATATAATATTAAAGAAAATTTAGAAAGAAAGTTCAAATATATGTAGAAATGAATTAGGCTGATAAACAAGCTTTTTTTAGTTTTAATGATTTTCAGTGTTATACAATTACGTATTGAAGGTTTTCTATTTAAGCTGAAACTTCCTTAGAAAAAACATTTTCATATCAAAATTTTTTGCATAAACTAATTGCAGTGATTCCAAATCACACTGCATAACTTTTAATTACAGATTTTTGTGACGTTGTTTAATAAAAGGAAGTAGAGCTATGCATCAAGATTTATTGTATGTTATGTCTGTATGGCATCATTTATGTTACTACTTTTTAAGGTAAACATTTTTAAGAGAAAGTTTCCCTTGTTAAAGTAATATTTTTGGTGCAATTTCGATTCTTTTTGTCAAATTTCTATAAGTTCTGATGATTGATACGGATTATAAAATGCAAATCTTTCATGTAGATTTTTAATTTCTCTATGCTGTACTGTTTTCCCGGTTTCTTCGACGTTTTATGTTTTAGAAATTTTTAATCTCATAACTCCTTCCCCATATTTACCTTTTTCATGATACATCAAAAACTAAAATACTCACTGACTGCATATTACTACAATGCTCACGACTCCAACCGGGATTGAATAGACATGAAAGCACGCTACATGCAATAGTTAGATAGAGATGGCCACTTTTCTGGATGGTATTTGTTGCAACAACGACAATAAGAGTTAAATAATTATAAGCAGTGCTAGTTGATAAATTTAAGGATAACGACGTGTAAAAACCATAAATGTTCATGAGTGTATCATGAACATTAATCGTTTTTACAACATTAATGGTTTTTACCCTCATGAATTTGAAACTAATTGTTCCCATCTCCACCATGTTAAAAAGATATTAAATTTAGTGATCTATGAATCCTACAGTGTCTATTGTGATATCCTTACATAGTAAGAAATTAATTATTCCTTTTCAATAGGTGAACATATAAAAAAATAAACCAAGTAAAGCATATTTTACACGTACAGTTAATAGTTGTGACAAAGTTCATAACATGGAAAGTATTAAAGTATTTAAATTTTAACGATAATTATTTTCAAAATACTTACGGCTATCATTTTAAAAACTTTTAATTTAAGCTATTATTCTCAAAATAACTTATTTAAACTTTCGTTTAATATCTTATTGACTATTTTCATTTTTAAAATTTTGTTAAAATAGTTTTCTTCATTGCATCTTTATAAGAAAAATTCACAGGGTTTTATATCTTAGGATATGGAAGCTAAGCGATATCTTAACGAGACAGTTCAGAGTGTCCAAAGTTTCTTAAGGTAGAATGCAAATATATTATACGTCAATATATTTCATTTAGGCCTTAAATATTTTTAGTTGCTCCCTCCCGGATAAATAAAATATTCTTGAATAAATCTATTTATTTTACTAAAAAAACTACAACTTCTAAGTTGTTAACCTGACAAAAACCATTACAATAAAAGTAAAACGAAAATAAGAGAAAAATATATGTATTCGCATAAACCTTACTTCTAAATTAAAAGCACTCACTAAAATATACGAGTGATGTGTGGCTTCTCTACAGAAAAACCTTTTCCTACGTAAGGACATTTATTTGTAAGTACTACTTCATTCTTTTGTGACATCTAAGATACTCTAAACACACAGAAAATCCTACCTCTTAAGGTACAATGACACAAAAAGGAATTTCCACCTGAAAATTTGAGAAGGTAAGGGATGAGTTAGCAACTTACCACTTTATAAATTAATTCTTTTCGAAAGAAAAATCTAATATTTTTATCAAGACTATGCGGATTTAACATCTAAAATTAATGACCATACTAATAGTCCAAAAACCAGCAACAGTTTTGGTGCATAATTTTATCAAGGTAGTGATCTTATGCCTCGCCGTAAACCTCTCATACTTAGAATGACGGTCTGGCTGACAGGGGACATCACATCTCCAAGTGTACTTTAAGGAAAGTATGACGAGATGTACATTAACTATATAAATTAACCTAAGATATAAATTAACTTTGCTCAAGAATGTACTTATCAGCTCATTAATATAAATTTACTGAATATTGTATGTACGAGTATATAGACCAAATGAAAACTAAATATGTGTTACATGCTTGCTGCTGTGCGTTTACACTCCAAGGTATACAAATTTATCTTATTCGCAATATAATAACATCAATTAAAGAATACCAAAATGCCAAAAAATATTGTGTTAATTTAATTTATTAATAGAAAGTAGCTATTTTTCGAAATGTATTAATTAATTATTAAATATGACATAACAACACCTGATATTTTTTAGCTATTGCAAAATATGTGTATACTTTACAGATAATATTTTAATATATAATTATTAATTGAAATTTTAATTTTTTTATATAATTATAATAAGTGTAGTAAAAGTCATACACATGTAGGTCACACTTTTAATAAAGTGACGATATCTCGTGAAATTTGCATTTAATAACAATATCAAGCACATTTTCATATATACTATTTTTTAATCTATATTTTAACTGAATGAAGGTATAAATTATGTAGCAAAAATTAAATTTTAAATAGAATTGAAAAATTTATATCTTTGCAACTTTCTCAAGATTTTGTAGTCAAGAAAGGTATCCTTATAGATAAGTGCGTCCGTGTGTAAGCCCCAATTCTATTGCTCTTTTGTTTTCTCTTGTATTGAGATTAAATTTTGTATAGAGATAGACATTTATAACCCTAAATCACCAACGAGATATATTAAGAGAGAAAAATTAAAAAGGGCATTTATTAAGTAAGCAATTGAATACTAGAAATAGGAACATATACAAAACAACAACAAACATTTCATTCCTGATGATATAGGATAATAAATTTATATTAATTTAACATTAATTTAATAACTGTTATATGCAATCATTTCTCGCCTCTTTAATTACACATTCATCATGGAACCATCAATTTCAACATTTCTACATTAATGGACACTGAATAAATATAATCGAATATATTTTTCATAATGTAATAACTCACCGTCTCCCTCTCTCTCTCTCTGTTTATTTACAAAATAATTACTCTTCGGTTTAATTACTCCAAAGCAATTACTCGTATAGCTATGAATGAGTTTCAAATGGATCACCGTTACATACTAGGTCACATTAGGGTAATAGCTCTCTCGAATGAAAAAACACATTTTCTATGAGGGATAATGGAAATTTTGATTAATATAGATCTCTTTACGTAAATTAGAATGGATTGTTACGTCCTTATTATACTTTTGACGAATTTCTATGAAAATAACTAGATTTTTTGTGATCTTGAGAAAGTGTTCTCTTTACGTTTCGTAAAATATATTAAAGAAACATATAGTGACAGAGCAAAGTATTTGCTATAAATCAAGGCTTTGCTGACTCGAGTATGTTTCAACCAGCAAACCATCATAAACCAAAATTACTGATAAATCAAGCATTTATAGGAATTTATTTAAATGCTAAAAATTTGTAAAAAATTTGTGTTTTTTACCAATTTTTATAATAATATTTTTTCCTTCAATAAAATAAAATCATACACGATGTTTTTACATAAAAGTAATGAGAACTTAAATTGCATAAGAAACATTTACAAGAAAATTCGATTTGGAAATCGATGTACTTCAAAGCTATCACTGAACTATTTCGATTTTCTAAGAAGCGTTGCTGAGTGCGTTTTTAATAAATAAATACTAATTAGAACTACCTAGTGATTAAGACGAAAGTTATAAATCTGATTGAAATTGTTTTTTAATAATACATGAAGAATAATTCGAAATAAAGAAATTAAAATTATTAAATGATACCATTCTTGTCTCCGACATTTTATCCCAATTCTTATTGGGAAAAAGCTCTTATTTCAATATATGCTATATGCCAACAATATTTAAGATATATCCTTACAATATCATTGAATTTAAATAAATATTTGTTTTATTCTATATCTTTGTGCATTCATTTATCAAAAGCTTGCTAATTAAATAATTAATTTGATTTTTCCCCGATTGGCGATGTATGTACACCATCAAAATTAAACATAGATTTGTAAAACAAACTTAATCGCCAATCAGGCATTATTATTTAAGGTTAATACTGTAAGATGGAACTGTGTTATTTAGCCAAAATATGAAAATTATTTTCATGAACTTTTTTCGCAAATCAAAGTGCTAATACAAAAGTTGATTTTTGTATAACTTAAATTCAATCGCTTTTGCGTTTGTCCCTCCTGTAACATATTTCTCTTTATTATGTTTTCATTAAAAATACAAACAATATAGGTGGTCAAAAACTGGGAAATTCCCTTTTCGTGTGTTATTTAATTATCTGTACAAACTACATGTATATTTATGAAGTTCCATTTAAATGATACATTGCAAAGATGAGTTTTTTAATAAAGATTAATTCGAAGATAACACCTTATGTATCTGATTTTATGTTAAGGTAAATTTGCATATATTATTTGATTTATCATCATCACGTACAGTTAACAATGTGCGATTAATTATTATGTCCATATTTTCATGTAAAGAAAGAGCTTCAGTCGCGATTTAATTTTTTAATGTGTTATATGAATTAAAAAAATATTAGTACTTCTTTGATTGAATATATTTGGCTTTAATTTTGTAAAAAATCATAATTGACAATTAAATGAAACTACGTGATGTAGTATTATTTCTACTTTCTTTAAGTTCTTTACCACGGCCTAGGAATCTTTGCTAATAATAGTTGTGGTGAAGAACTTAAAGAAAGTAGAAATAATACTACATCACGTAGTTTCATTTAATTGTCATTAGTACTTCTCTAGAATTTTAAATTTTTGACCTAATACCATTATACATTTTTATCTTTATCTATTTTATTAAGGGAATTGTGGAGATTAGCACATTTTTCGGTCTTTTTCAATGCTTCGGCTAACATACAAAAGACATTAAAAGTAATTAAAATAATAAAAACTCATGTCAAAATTTAATTTAATTCACTTAGGATTCATGTTAATTAATTCACTCAGGATTCATGATTGATTATAGAATATCCTAACATTTTCTAACTTGATTAATTTTTGCAAAGGAAAAATTAACCTGTAAAATATTTGCTACATTACGCTTGTGTGCTTAGCTCAATGAGAGCATTGACTGTTTTCAGGCTTAGTTTACTGATTGAGTACCTCTTTATTTACGAATATAATACGCGTTTTGCGATGATTTATTTACGTTCAACGCACGTTAAAAAGACCTGC
The DNA here is from genome assembly GCA_039881145.1 of Druceiella hillmani. Taxonomy (NCBI): domain Eukaryota; kingdom Metazoa; phylum Arthropoda; class Insecta; order Lepidoptera; family Hepialidae; genus Druceiella; species Druceiella hillmani. The sequence goes on from JAYKKI010000015.1 coordinate 1,055,220, forward strand.
TTCTAACTGTACCTTTCATAATTACGAATTATGCTGACCTTCCGTTTTCCATTTAATATCTTATTTTCTTATTATATACTTTTTAAACTTTTTGTGTAATGTGGCCTCATATTTTCTTTTCGTATATGCATTAAATTAATTAACCTTCCGTGAACTAGTACCATTGCTGAGTGTTGGGTGGAAAATTAATTAAGGAAATATTAAATAAACTACAGCACGTAGTCACTATTTATTTTTACACGTACTCTGAGTGGGTTTTGTGACTGGTTTTAAAATATAGTATTACGGCCGCGCGTTTATTTAACCATAATACGGGAAATGGAATATCATTACAATCTGACGTATTTTAAATCAACTCTTATGTAAGAGGATTGAACTTTATTTAGCATCCTTATAAAACTGCTGTTTTTAAATCATTCATGGGCTTCGTAAATAGACAAATTTGACATGCAAACACATAAATGTATATATATCTGCACACTTCTTGTTTTCAAGTTAATTTTAAATAAGTGATAATCTTCTGCTCTGCACCTTTTCAAGTGGAACATTGCCAAACCACCAATATACAGTACTACAAAAACCCTCATAAAACGCCTAAATTCGATCTACAAAACAGCGTCATCGCTATAATATGACATCGTAAAAGTGCGACTAAGGTCTTATTAACAATAAAAATATATAACAATTTGATAATCGCCATAAAATTTAGTACGGAAGTTGTGAGTTGTAAAAAGAAAGCTTTACTGCCTGGCACTTGTAGCTTTTCATTTGACTTCCTGTTACTTTATACAGATACACATAGAGCTTTTGACATGTGCTGAGGTGTATTAAAAGTTATTTGGGTTGCGTTTAACTGTTGGTGAAAAAATGTGTTTTGATGGTTAAGGATAAGGGATATTAATTTCGGAATGCGAATAACTTTGTCATTTGAAGAGTATTACAAAAGCTCAAATCATTCGTTAGCTTCTAAAGCTTTTAAATGAAATTACTACAATTAACTTTACCATAAGCTTTGTAATTTTTTATTAAGCCATACTAGATTTATGTATTCGATTTTGCACGTATCTTTTTTTCATTGACATGTACATTGCTCTCCGTCGAATATATCCATTTTAAATTCGAATTAGATTGCTTTTGGGAATGACCTTTTGCAGCTTTTTGAACGAGAAATCTCCAATTACTTTTTTATATTCTGGATGTCATTTATCATTCAGAATTAAGCTGCATTCGTTATTTATCGATTGAGTAATTAATAATACCGTACTGCTGTATTTATGAATATAAGGAAAAATTTTAACAGTAATATTATTAACTTACTTTCATGGACTTGCTAAAGCAATATGTTACTTAATCATATATATATATATATATATATATATATATATATATATATATATATATATATATATATATATATTTCTATAATCTATCATTGTGTTACTTGATCTTCTACTTGTTTTTCTATAATCTATGCATAAACTTTTCTTGAATATATACTTTTTTTTGAACATATACTTTTTCTTTACACTTCTATTTATTGTTTCCCATTATATGGTAAATCAGTAATTTTTTTTTCATTTTCGTGATTTCAATGTTATTTAATCCTCGATATTAGCTTACGAAATATTATATTCTGTGAAATATTTAAATAACGAAACAAAGATTCTTTACCCGTAAAAGTATTGTCATTTCATGTGAAGCGAAGCCTGTGGCTTTCTTGTTAACTCTGATGATTTCGTTTTCAAATAACCCTGCCAGTCTTCTCATCGTTTATTAAAAAAAATCGTGAGACTTGGCAGTGCAATTATGCAGCTCTGAAATGGAAATAAATACTTACATTTAAAAGTGTGTTACTATTCCCAACAAATTACTTACATATTTTAGTTTTATTCTACAAAATTGACAATAGTTGTGCGAAGAATTGCCAATAGCTTAGAAAACATTCAGCTTATCGCAGCACATAAATGCTATTTTCACAAAATACTTCTGCAATGATGTATTTCTACAATGATGTTACTTTAACGATCGTAAAACTTCTACTCTGATTCTACTCAAATCCAGAGCAAAGTTATGGGATTCAAAAGTTTTATATAGTTCCAGTAAAGCGTGTTGTGACAATGTTCTTCCGTCTTCATGGAAACATTACTATGTTCTCAGATTTGTAATAGTATCAAAATATTTCGTAATGGTATTAAAATAACAAAGGTCTGATACTGAGGCATCATAAAAATTTTCAGTATTCATGACAAATTGGTGAATTTTCTGAATCCAATATCCGACAACGGGAAGATAACTCGAAATTGAGATCCTTTCACATGTGATTCTTTTTCTCTAAAATGAAGAAACTTTAGGATGAATTATATCGTTGTAATTTTAAACCTACTCTTATCCCAATTATTTTTTACATCTTTTGTTAATAATGATTAATTCATCTATCTAGACAGACAAACAAAAATAACCATTATTAGGACATGGTGTACTTACATCATACAAAAAAATGTTAATTAAACAATTAGCGAAATATTTGTTAACGAACGCGCAAAAATATAGAATCGAACTTTTTAGACGAATCCATTTCGCAAAGATATATTTGAATATATTTGGCGTTAATTTTATGGAAATTAATTATCACTTAATTTTTATTCACAACTAAATGAAACTAGGTGATGTATTATTATTTTTACTTTATTTAAATTCTTAACCACGACCTAGGTTTCATTGTATGACAACGTCTTCAGGTGGGCAACTTGAAGAGATCTCTTCAAATTAACCACCTGAAAGTGTTGTCATCCAACGAAACCTACGTTGTGGTTAATAACAATTTTAAAAAAATAGAAATAATAATACATCACGTAGTTTCATTTAGGTGCGAATAAAAATTAAAAGAAATATTTATCAAAATAAAATTATGTTGTATGGCGGTGTGTTACATAACGTGGGTTTGTAGTATAAAATAGAGTTTAGGATGGTTTTATTTTCTCCGATACGGGATTGCAGTAATTTAAAGGTTCTTCTCGAAAATGCATTATTTACATACTTGTGTTTTTAAATGAATTTTTAGTGATTTTTTTCTAAATTTGAACCGCCATCATTAAGAAAATGTTGGATCAATTTTGTACGTCAATTAATTTAACCTAGATTTTCAAATATATGATATATTTGTGCTAAGTTTTGTCTCGTCCAAATAAGAAATGTGGCTTATAAGGTCTACAAATCTGGCAAGCTATTGGCTAATTGCTGTACACCAAAACCATACCAAAACTTCCAAAAAAAATTTTCCGTATTCCCATGAAAATATCAGAGAAAATCAAATCAAATCAATAACATTTTTCTTTTATTTGAGCTCTGTTTATTACGGAAAAACAATTTATTTTACAGTAACATTATTTATTATAATAATTTATCTTAATCATAATTACGTTTGAACATTTCGTTATAATGAACAGAATAAACATGTAAAAAAAAACTTGGAAAAACCCTGAATCATCATTGATTTTTCTTTCTACGAAATAATTACTCTTATCCATTTCTATTGAAAGGCGAATAAAACCTTAGTTGCATAGCGTAGCTCTTCAAATAAACTAAAATGTAACTCTTCAATAAAGTCGCGCGCCGTGAGCTGCAGAACTCTTAACCTTTATGCTGAATACTCTGTTTTGAGAACGGGATAAGTTACGAAAAAAATATACAGATTATTGTCTTGTTTTGTACTGGAAAACCAATAAAATTGAACTTGCAATAACAATTTAACAATTTTATCTATGTATACTATCTATGTAATTATACTCAAAGAATGTCCCAAAACTCAACCTCATGCTGAATATAGGTGTTGATACAGGTATTGTTTTATGATATAAGCATTTTACTAAAAAATATTGAAAACCGTTGCCCTGTGTAAGATTTTTAGATACTATCAAAACAAATTTGCAAATTTTGTTAGTATAATTTTTGCAACCTATATAACACTGATATTGTAAACAATCCTTAATAATACCGAATTAGCTGCAGTTTAAACACTATAAATATTTTCTTTTTATTTTTTCTCCAAATTCTTAGAAGAATTTGTTATCAACTAATTTTGACACTTCATGTTGTAAAAAAAATAAACCGGCACTACCATGGCAAGATACTGTAAAAGTTGCGGAAATTAATAAAGATTTAAAAATTTGACAATATATTCTACAATTTACTTTTTAAAAAATACTTTTTTTCAAAACAAGAACCAAATTACTCAGTTAAAATTGAATTCAGTGCCTATAGAAAAAATTCAGGTTTCACAATTACTCAAGTATAACACAATTACTCAGTGAAAATAGAATTCAGTGCCTATAGGAAAGATTCTGGTTTCACAATTACTCAAGTGTAACACAATTAACCAATAAAAATTGAATTCAGTGGCTATAGGAAAGATTCAGGTTTCATAATTACTCACCTATAACACAATTACTCAATGAAAATTGAATTCAGTGCCTATGGGAAAGATTCAGGTTTCAGATTCATGTAGTCTGAATTAGTAAGAGTGAAATAGATAACCACGCCATTTAATTTGATGAACAGCGAGACAGATAATGACGCTGTAGGGAATAAATGTGATGACGCCTAGCCCTTCAGCATAAGGGCTAGGCGTTTTGATAATTTGAAAACGAGATAAGTTACGAAAATATTGTGGACGTTATTATCATATTTTGTATCCAAGGACCCAGTAACATTATCTTGCTATATCAATTTAACAATACTGTGTATATATATATATATATATATATATATATATATATATATATGTGTGTGTGTGTATATATATATATATATAAAAAAAAAATATGTATATATATGTATAAATATATTTATATATGTAGACTTTCAAGATGATCTTACATTTGTCTGGGGATTACAATCGATGAAGATGACATCACATTGAAATTAAAATTTCGCAACAGACGTATTTGTGCAAAATATACCTAAGAGGATTAATAATCTTTCATGCGGACGTTTTAACTTCTGTCTTGTCGAAGTTAAATTCTAGAAATTTCCTATATACCATTTGTAACAAGTTTATTAATAATATGTTTAAGTGATGTCTGCAGATGGAAGTGCATTCAGAGCCTCATATTTTTCACACAACTACTAGAACAAGCGGGCCCTTGTTGTACCTGACATACGATAACCTTTGCTCTGTATAGGTTAGGATATTAGTTAGGACAGACTTTCTATCCAATTATATGATCTGTGCCTTCCTCCTTTCATGGTTGTAAAGTGAATAAGTTTTATCTTGAAAATATTTAGTACCTAAATATGGTAATAACTTTGACAGTGTTTGGACAAATCATTAATTAATTTGTTTTGAGGTTTATTTTGGCTTTTAACAGGAAACCCCTGGCATACAAAGGTGATTTATAATAATTTTCTTGAATACTTCTTTTACGGATATATCCTCATTATTTTGTTAAAAGAGTTCGGTTTCCTTTACTATTCTTCTAGATACATATTTATCTACCTATTAATACCCTAATTGCCTCGTGTCTTTGTATATATATACATATATATATATATATATATATATATATATATATATATATATACGTACATACTTACCTATCTATCTGCTAATACCCTAATTGCTTCATGCCTTTTTATGCACCTGTATGTATTTACTAATCTACAAAAATATAACGTTATTTTAATTCCTCTTTTAAATCTGGTGTGCTATTCTGGTGTATAAATCTGGTGTTCCTTCAATATTTTTTAGGGTTTAGTACGTCTAATAAAACTGACAAATATAAATATCTCGGAACCCGGCTTACTCAAAACGGGGGCAGTGGGGCAGAAATGAAAACTTGCATTGAAATTCCCCGCACTCTCATTGAAAAAATGAAAAAAGTATTCTGATTTCTATATGGATTTTCAATACGGATGTAAGGTCTGGACTTTTAAGAAAGATCTCAGGGTCGAAATATTTCAAATATGGGCTTACAGACTCACGATGTCTACATCTTGGACTCAGAAAATCTCGAATGAGAAAATTTTGCAACAAATTGACCAGAAACGCAAGCTTTTACAATCTAACAAACGTAAAATTGCATATCTGGGGCATGTCCTCAGGTATGACAGATATGAACTCTTCAAGTAATAATGATGGGAAAAATTTTTGGGAAAAGGAAAGCCATTCGAAAAAGAAAATCATGGCTGCGTAACGTACCGGAATGGGCGGAGATTACGAGTACCGTCGGGTTCTTTTGCTCTGCTAAGGGCAAGACAAACAGAACTAACTGCTAACTTTCACTAGAGAGGTAACCTTAGAGAAAGAAGATCGCTAACAGAGAAAAATGGAGTACGTGAAAAATTACTGTATAAGATCCATCTAATTGCCAGGTCACATTTTGATCAGTGACTAAATTTTAAGGAACGATTAAGAATCGGCAACTAATAATGAAAAAAAAATATGTTTTTTCATTTTACGCCTTATTTTATCAAAAATGAAATCCTATTTCACGTGTCATGACACCCATTTAGCCGGTTTTTATTATTGAAATATTGTGCGATCCTCTCAAACCAAATTTTAATTTAAAAAATATGACAAAATAAATACAAAACATAATAAATTTTCCTTGAACTTTTATTTGTATATAATAATTTTTGAATATATTTTCTTCTATCACAAAATACGAAACTGTTACACGCGGAAAGTAAATTTTACGCTTCACCATATTTCGAGCTCTGTACCTACAGAGGATCTACAGGATATGGGAATTGCCAACTTTATTTACTTAGCGGCTATGAGGCTGCTAATAGTGTTAGACATTATTATTTTACCGAGAAAAGAGATTTTTATTTTAAAAGATATTTGCTCATTATAAACTAAATTCTCAAGATTCCCTCAGAGATCTATTTAAGGCAATTAATGTGATTACATTATCTTCACGAACAACGATAGCTTCTCCGTAAAAATCGACATCGTTACAATTACAATATTAAGAATAAAAATATACAGGAAATTTCCAATTTCAGATTCCCATAGAATAGTGATTTATTTATATAGACAAAGTATATATATATATATATATATATATATATATATATATATATATATATATATATATATATAATTTTCCTACTGTATAATATAATTTGACATTTTTTATTATTTTATACGTAAACTTATAACTGATATTTAACAACGGAACGCAATCTTTGTAAGTTGAATAAAAATGAAATAGGATCGAAACTGAATCGAATGGGATATAATAACTAGCTAAAAGAAAATTCCTTCGTGCCCTTTATTTTCCATCGAAAAAAATACTTTAACATGGCTGCTCATCATTAAACCGAAAACTGGAAAATACTTCCACGAAAATAAATACGAATGTACAATATTAATCCATTCAATTCTAATTCAATCTCTTATTTAACCTCAACATTTTAAAACCTGCTTTATTCGAATCTGAACATAACCCCCTTCTGCAAAACGAAATATCGCCAAAGCTTATCCCGAAAATCTGGTCACACTCAAGGGCAATAGAAAGCTTACAAAACGTTAAGTCAATTTGAGGAGCTAGAGGCAATGAAAGCTTTTATTTAACTTGTGTTTTTGCCGCTTCGATCTCGCGTATAAGGGGCTGTACCGTGAGCGCTTTTATGGCCTTGTAATGTACAGGGGCGTGGCGCTAAAACTTTCACAATTCAGTTCGCTTACGTCAATTATCTACTTGCTACGTTTAGGAAGTTGGCCGCTGAATATTCCATTCTCGCAATGTATATTCACGCATTTACCTAAAGGTATCAAATGTACTAAAGAGTATTTCTTTAGTCTAAGCAATATATATATATATATATATATATATATATATATATATATATATATATATATAATTATATATCTTTATTATCTTCATATATCTTTACGGGAATATAATACTTTGTGAGAATAAATGTTTACTATTATAAAACTATAAGAGAGATTTGTCTGAATTTTAAAAGTATTTTTCAAAACATTTTTAAATTGCTCTATTTAGGCTACATGGACGCAAAATGTGTATTTTAAAACCTTGTCTGTTTTTATGTCTACCTGATTGTTCTATTATTATACAAAAGCTGCGGGATTGATTTGAATCGAATTTTCCCTAGAAAAACCATTTTTATCAAATAAGTAACACTCTTCCTATACGGATATATTCTAAGAAAATGTCGCTCTGCATGTCTGTTTTTGTTTGTTATTTGTTTGAAAACCACGTAAACACTACTAAAGCAATTTGAAGTAAACTTACTGACACGGTAAGATACACATCAAAACCTAAACTACTAGCTTTATTATATTTTCCTTAAAGAGCTTTTATTAGGATTCAGGTATTAAGACCGTGAGTGAAAACATTTTATGCCTATTTTATCGATAAGTCACCGTAATTGTTTTTAAGTTAAAAAAGTCTGTCCAAATAAGCGAAATTTTGTGAATTTTCAGTAAAATAAAGATTATAATTATTTTAAACGTTTTCGATGTGCAACAATTCACCCTTAACACATTGTAATTTTAATTAGTAGTTTCAGGAATATGAAAAAGCTTCTGAAAGTAAATAAAAATAGAAAAACGATTTTGATAACTTAGGATTAGATATATTTGTGTATGGAGATGGAAAAACGAGAAAGAAGGGGAAACACAGGACTACGTTCTTCAAAAAGTTGCATTTCAAACAAATTTAAATTAATAAATGAATTATGGCTGAAGGAAGTCCGAGCGGATCTTTTTTATTAAAAAATTCCCTGCATACTTTATAATTTAGGTTAATAGTTTAAGAGAGATTTGAATTAAAAGCTTTTCAAACGCATTTTCACGATATTCAGCACGATTTTTTTGCACATGCAGGGGGAGGGGGCGGAAAGAGGAAAGGGACACCGTTGGTGGGTGAATATTAAAAACACATCATGTCGCGGTACATTGTTTTATTTTTTGAGTATAATCAAGCGCTTGATTACTCAATGAAAGAGAAAATACATATAAAAACCTTGAGCCAATATTTGTACGCATACGAAGTCAGAGTAGGTCATTTATATTATTATAAAAATAAAATCAAACTAATTCGTTCCAAGTTTACTTCGGGCGAGGACACTGAACATAACCTGCATTTATCAGCGGCTTGACTCGCGTAGAACTTGCGATATTTGCGTTTTAGTTTCATTGTAATACGGTCTTTTAATTACTTTCATTATATAGTTAAAATTAGAGCGTTTTAAGTTTTTTATAAACAAACCGCCTGTTGTGTATTATAACTCTCGCCCATTTTAACTGCGATTTTTAATTTTTACCAATATTTCGTTTATATATAAATTTAAATAGAATACTGTGAACATTTTAATTGATGTATATGGAATATTCTTTATAAGTTTTAATACTGATGTTTCATAAATATACATAATTAATGTGTTAAAATTATATCACGAACATGCTTGGATGAATTTGCATTAGGAATAGCAGATTTATCAGGCTCATAACAGAAAAGAATGACATCTAGAATCCGTGTTGCCAAAAAAAATAACCGTGGCGACGGAATTAATACAGCGACCATCATTCCCCATTACACGTGTGCAACCTGTCAGTAATTATCTAATTTAGGGTAACTAGTCGTCCATAAAAATGACGCCAAAGAAAACTTACAACTCACACATTGTCTACCCTAGTGGAAATGTGAAAATCTCAATTGAATACAGACTCAACCAAGTTCGTATTCTGTCACAAACGCAGTTGGATATTTCCGCATCAAGAGAGACTTTTCCTATTTATAACAGAAAACAAAGACCTCTAGAATCTGAGCTGACAAACGGCGTATCTATGGCAACGGTATTACGCGCTATGCAGACGAACAACTTTTGCAGGTGGTGAATAGACAGACGACAACATTCCACTTTTGTCGGACAAAGTCAGTGACCGACTTTCCACCGACTCAGTCCGTCACATACGCAAACAGCGTGCGCTGCCAACTAAATCTTGAGTATTCGGCCGAATGTTCTATCCTTATCAACGTCATCACATTTTAACACCCAACGCTCGGATTGGCGTGAGTCGGCCCGAGTCGCTTTCAGTTTTTCATCTTTGTGTCTGGTTGCAATGCAATTTGTTTATGAAGTAAAGCTTCTTAACGAATATTTGGGATGGGAACCAAACTGCGAAAAAATTAAACGTTATGGACGAACGCGGTGACAAAACGCTCCTCGTTGGCTGGACAGTGCGTATTGTTGCACATAGGAGAGAGCGAGGTGGAATAAAAGAAAGATAAAATGCAACAAGCGGCGCGTAGCACTGCCTCCCTCCCACCTTCGTCCTCTTTAAATAAATAAGTAAATATATATATATATATATATATATATATATATATATACAACCTGTATATAGTTGTCCCAACGAAAGAATATATATGCTTGGTGTGTAGTGCCAAGCAGACGCATATAGTAGGTAACAGAAACCATTCTCTCACGCAAACAGTTATTTGCCATACATAACCTATTAATATATTTTCGTTTTTTAAGTGTGTTTTTTATTGTGTCACGGATAATTTCGAAAATTATTTGTAAAAATACTCATTAAGTACTACTCTATCGATAATATATTACATTAAGTAATAATTAAACATTTAATTTTATAAGGGATTCGTAAGAAGGTTCACTCCTCTCGGGTGTCCTACAACACCTCACCCCTTTTTTCAGTTTTTGTTTGTCATAAGGTTTAAATTTTTCAGTTTCATAACTCAAGGACTGAAAAGATTTTTGAGATCTGACACTTGTACTATCGGAACCTTTGTTCCGTCGAGTATTATCAAATAAAAAGCTATATAATCAATCGGATATTCTCTTCAGATTTTCTAAGCTTTTGAAAACGCACCGCAGACACTGATATGATATGTGCTTTTCCACTAGCATTTCCTTTGAAAACAACATATTTCCTTTACTTCTATTGACGTTATTTTCCTCACCTGTGTCATAAGGCAATATTTTCATCATTATAATGAAAGTACAAATAGGTGGCAAACGAAAGAAAGTAACATTTATGTATTACAATACATGATATTTTCAAGAATTAGAGCGTAAAATGGCATGAAAATATTAAATTTCTTTTTGATTCGATAGCTCATTTTCAAGTTGTTAAATTTCTGCATGTGAATTGACATAATTAAGACAATTTCCTGTAATAATGTTTATATATACCTACACGTTGTGTGTGTATATATATACACATAGATTTAAAATCTATATGTGGAAAATATATAATTTCTTTTTAATTTATTAACTTGTTTTCTATTTGTTAACTTTCTACATATAAACTGATGTAATTAAGACAATTTTCTGTCACAATGTTTATACATACCTATATGCTGTGTACATATACACATGTATATAAATACATAAATTTATTTGCAAATACGATGGAAAGCGGGATACATTTAAAAGGCGCTGACAGCGCCTTCACGAAGACATTTTAAATCGTCTTTGATGACAATCGAAGACTTAAATATTCCAATGCATAATACATAAACCGCTTTTACGCTGACGTCGACGACTATTTGAACACCCATCAGCCGCAGCTGAACGTATTCCCACCATTGTTTTCAGATATTCATGCTCCCGCACGTTCGGCGACCACCTTCTGCAAAATTATACTGTCGATGACCCTTTCCCTGTCCACTATTAGATGTTCTCCGCTTCGAAAACGTGTCTAAAAACACGTTTTTTAATTTATGTATTTATATTACGCTGTATATGTATTGAACAAAATATTCTAGTACACTTGAGTATACATAAGTTAGAGAATTTACAAGACTTCGAGATTAAATTGTGGTAAAATTTTTGTAAACACGTTTTTAAACCACGTTCTGCAAAATTATACTATCGATTACCCTTTCCGTGTCCACCATTAGATGTTTCCCCCTTCAAAAACGTGTTTAAAAACACGTTTTTTAATTTATGTATTTATATCACGTGTTTAAAAACACGTTTTCAAAGTGGAGAAAATCTAATGTTGGACACGGAAAGGGTCATCGACAACATAATTTTGCAGAAGGTGGTTTAAAAACGTGTTTAAAAACATTTTAGCACAATTTACTCACGAAGTCTTGTATATACTCTAACATGTATATTTATATATACTCGAATATTTTTTTCAATACATATACAGCGTACAACTCGTGAGTAATATGCATAAAGACTTTATAACGTCGCTAGTAGCGAAAATTACCACCTTGTTTTTATGTTCGTCTATTTATGGTAATATAGCTGTAGTCTCACATCTATGACCCGTTACTATTCGATTAATCTCTTTCAGTCAATCGACGAAAAACAAATTTCAGGCGTACTGGACAGTAAAATATGATGGAAACGATAAGGAAATATCCGGAGTAATATGCGTAAAGATTGTATAACCTCGCTTGTAGCGAAAACTACCACCTTCTTTTTATGTTCGTCTATTTTGTGATATGTAATATTTTTATATTTGTTTATTTATTTATGATAATATATATGTAGTCTCACATCTATGACTTGTTACTATTCGATTAATGTCTCACAGTCAATCGATGAAAAATACATTTCAATACTCAATGGCATACTGGACGGTAAAATATGTTGGAAATTATAAGTAAATAAAAAAATTTATTGATAAATCCAGACAAGTACGGGTCGAAACTTGCACAAAATACAGTTCCATAGTTGCTTACGTCTCTTAAAATTGTTGTTGCGATACTAAAACAATTTTATTTGAAAGTTCTAAAGAAATGCTAGTACCTCAAATCAAAATAAAAAAAATTACGGGGGATTTGAATGCAACCCTCATATTTCATAAACGACCTTTAAAAATTTGTCGTCACCTTGTTGTTTTGGATTGGCCATAAGGCGTACGGCTTTGATGTCTCGGTGCATCGAGGGATTCCGGGTTCGATTCCCGACCGCTCATCGGAACGGTACTAGACTGGTTTTCTGGTTGGCTCTAAGAGATTGCTTTCATAGAAATAAGTTCGACATATGTAATTATTGTATACATTAATGTACGTAAATAAATAAATTAATAAAAATGAGAAAAGACCTTAACTTCATTCTTAAAATACCTGTGCAAAACCGAACGAAATATTTAGCACCCTCTCGTACCCACCCCATGCCCTCCCCATCCTATATTAAAAATTGATTTTTTAATATTTCAACAAACTCTTTAATATTAACTGAAATCTTCAATAAAACCACTAATTCAAAAATTTCCTATTCATAGATCAAAAATTGTTTTATCTATGACGTTGCTACCGATGAACAGAGTTAACGAAAGTGGAAGCTGAAGGCAGATATGACGAAACTGACATGCTGAAATTATAAAGATTCCTTGTTTCACTACAAAATCTTACAATTGAACAATCAATAAAAACATTAAAAGAAAAATTTCCTATTCATAGATCAAAAATTGTTTTATCTATGACGTTGCTATCGATGAACAGAGTTGACGAAAGTGGAAGCTGAAGGCAGATATGACGAAACTGACATGCTGAAATTATAAAGATTCCTTGTTTCGCTACAAAATTTTACAATTGAACAATCAATAAAAACATTAAAAGAATAAAGGATAACAGTGTGAGGTAGGAAGGGTAAACAGTAAAAGTATGAGTGACATCAAGTGGGATGTGATTTTTAAGACAAGTACCGAATGAATTTATTTACTGAAACCTAGATCCGGTCTATTCCATAATTTAGTGCCGTAGACAGTAAACAAATACTCGCAAAAGGAAGTACCCCTCTGAAGGCCGGTATACCTTGGTTTCATACTCTGCAGAACCTTTGAATAATTACAATTTTCTTATTGTAATTCAAAAATCAATACAAGTCGACTTGCTTTACTAATTAAATAACAATAACTACTAATTAAATAGCTGTTTAATTAGTTGCTGTTTTTGATTAATCAGTATAGCAAGCCGACTTGTATTGATTTCTGAATATAAAATAAGAAAATTATAATTAAGAAAAAGTTATAGTTCTGTCCCGCGTGCACTACTCACACCGAGCGCCGCGTGCATCAAAGCAATGAGGTGAAAAATTTAATATATTGCTTATGCAGTCTTTGTTTTAAGTTTTTTTTTTCATGGAAGTTCTGTGTATAAAAATGACACCTTAAAATGCAACTATGATTCAGTAAGTGATAAAAATAAAAACATTTTGTTATAAAAAAATAAATGATTTCTGAGTAATAAAGGGCCAAATAAAAAAAACGCTACGTACAAATTATTATGATCTTATTTAGCGAAAGGATATCGAACAAAAATTCTTGTTGAGACAATTAACTAAAACCTGTATAGACGTAACCAGACAGAGGTAGGATTACAGATTACTTAAGACATCGAAAAGTGCATCAAAAGATATTTAGTGGATTTTTTAAGTTATCAAAAATTAACCAAAGACAAGCAGTTACTTTATTATGATAGAAATACAGATTATTTAAGTAATCGAGAACTGCAATAAAAGGTATTATGTTGATTATTTAAGTCATCGAAAACTGCAATAAAAGATATTATGTTGACTATTTTAATCAACGAAAACTGCAATAAAAGGTATGTTGATTATTTAAGTCATCGAAAACTGCAATAAAAGATATTATGTTGATTATTTAAGTCAACGAAAACTACAATAAAAGGTATTATGTTGATTATTTAAGTCATCGAAAACTGCAATAAAAGGTATTATGTTGATTATTTACGACGTTAAAAACTAAAAAAAAGATGAACAGTTACTTAACTATGATATACTTACGTAAGAGAACATGTTAAAGGC